>JARYGA010052918.1:0-28858 GCA_030545235.1 Helianthus tuberosus
GCTTGTCATAGAGTGTCGGGATTTCCAAGATTCTTTATTAAGTTTTATTTATTTACAATCCTATTCGTCATGATTTATTTAAAACTTTTCATAAGACAAATTACTTATTAGGGCATAACATGCCTCTTTTAAAATTCTCTTTATATACAAGTTCACATACCTCACGGGGGATCACTCAACACTCGGCCGAAGATGTATTTTAGTGAATCACTCGAGAGCGGCATGGAACTTACTCCTACCATAGGCTTGCCAAGCAATCAATCCTCCTCCTTTTTAACTACATACCTTTGTAAATATCAAGAGGGCTTTTTGGGTGAAGGGTTAGGCTTGGGTTAAAGGTAGGTGGTTGGGTTATTGGTTAGTGGTTAGTAGAAAAGGGCGAGAAAGCGTAACAAGCGTCGGTTTTCGAAAGACTTTTTATTTTTGTAATTTTTATTTTGATGAAGCTTTTATTCAAACAAAGTTATTTTTGATGAACTTGTTTGTTTATTTCTTTTGCTTCATCATCAATACATTTTTTTTTTCAAAAGTCATACGAAAAACCGAGCTAGTTACTAAAACAAAGGGTTAAAAATAAAAAAAAGGTTTTGGTGGGTGAAAGGGTGTTTGGTTTGGGTTATGAAATGAAAAGGTTTAGGCTCAAAGGGGCTAACTAGGGGGATTTTGGGTAGGTGGTAAAAAAAATAATGGTGTAGAAATAAAAAGGTTTAGTCCTAATGCCTCCATCATTTACTTACTCGGGTTTAAGTTGGTAAGGACCGGAAATGTATCGTCATGGCAAGTTCTAGAGTCGTAAGAACCAAGCGGCTATTCACACAAGAAACAAAAAATGAGCATTTAATTTAAAGATATGTATTTGTATGCTCAATAAAGGCTCAAAACTCACTTTTGTGGGGATGGGTTTTTATGTGATCAAGTATATATAATCAAATTTTAACTAAGTTTGCCATGCCTTTTCATAATTTTCTTATGTTGGTTCTTTTTATCACGACGCTATCGGTTGTAAATTTGTAAAGATATAACCTTTTTAGAACTTGAAATTCCCGAATTAAACCTAGACAAGTAAAAAAAATGAAAATTTTTGAAAAACATTTGGGGTGATTAGCGGTTCCAATAGAGTTTTGTGTAAGGCTTGTATTTAGGACTTGCAAGATTCAAGGTTTTAGCATCCCCCCCCCCCACACTTAAATTACACATTGTCCTCAATGTGTCACAAAAATAAATTTTTTAGGTTGGTTGAATGTGTAAAAAGGGTGAAAAAGCAAAAATTTTGTGTTACTGGGCGCTGAACCCCCGTGTTGTCCGGGCACGGCCCCGTGTTCAAGTGCCAATAACAAAAATAAATCAAGAGAAACAGAAGCCTAGACACGGGGGCATGTTGGTTGAACACGGCTCGTGTCCAGTGTACCTGAACTGGGTATTTCTGCAGACTGTGAAGCACGGGGCCGTGTTGGGCGGACACGCCCGTGCCGAACTTACTGTAAGTGAAGAAATTTTGTCGGATGGTCCTGTTTTCCTGCATGGGGTGCTGGTTCAAGTTTCCCTTGTATCCTTTTGCCATCTCAAGTGTGTTTTATTCCTGAAAATTAAAACTAACTAGAAAACATAAAAATTAATCTAAACTAAACTAAGGATAGTTCCGCGGAATGCCTCCGTGGTGCGCCATGTTTATAAGGGTCTTTGGCTAGACCCAAAGCCTGGTCATATGTTACCGAAGTGGGATGTCTCTCATCCCATGTTACACCGTCGGAGAGCGTCATCCAAGCCTGAGTCTATGACCTTCATGTAGTTGACCGGGTCTTCGTCTTCTACTCTCTTTCCAACTCCAAGCTTTACTTCCTCGTCCCCAAACTTCAATGTTAGTGTTCCGTCATTCATATCAACCACTGCTTGGGCGGTGGCTAGAAATGGCCTCCCGAGGATGAGAGGAAGATCGGCGTCTTCTTCCATGTCTAGAATGACAAAGTCGGTTGGGAAAATGAAATTGTCAACTTTGACCAATAGGTTTTCAGCGACACCTTGTGGAAATTTGACGGATCTGTCAGCGAGTTGTATGCTCATCTTTGTAGGGCTCGTTATTCCTAGGTCGAGTCGTTTGAACATCTATGTGGGCATGAGGTTAATGCTAGCCCCAAGATCGGCTAATGCATTACGAACGGGGGACTCCCCAATCGAGCAAGGAATCATGAAACTTCCGGGATCAATTTTCTTTTGTGGAAGTTTGTTGAGTACTAAGGCGGAGCATTCTTCGCCTAAGTTAACTAATTGCAATGATTCAATTTTCCTTTTATGAGTGAGGAAGTCCCTCATAAATTTTGCATATTTAGGCATTTGGGTAAGGACCTCAATAAAAGGAATATTAACATGCAAATGTTTTAGTAAATTTTCGAACTTTGCGAATTTCTCATCGGTCTTTTGATGATTTAACCTACCGGGGTATGGAATCGGAGGAGTCTTGGTGGGCTCTTGATTCGGTAAAGAAGCATTTTCTGGTTGGGGTGCGGGTGGAGTCGTGGTTTGGCTGGAATGGCTTCTTTCATCTGGTGGTAATGGAGCCTCCTCGGGACCCACGGTTCGATTTCTCAATGTGATGAGATGTACTTGTGCTTTTGGGTTGGTTTCGGTATTGCTAGGTAACGCGCCTTGTGGTCTCTCGGAGAAATTTTGAGCTACTTGATTTAATTGTTTTTCAATGTTTTGAATGCTAGCTTGTTGATTTCTAAAATTTGATTCCAATTGCTGAAATCGATCCGTGTTTTTCTTTTCGGTGTCGGAGATGAGGCGAGATACAGTATCTTCAAGCCTTTCTTGTCCACTTTGTTGTTGAGAAAAGTTTTGTGGTTGTTGAAAGTTAGTTCGTTGGTTTTGTTGGTTACTACTATTGCCGGGATCTCTCCAACCAAGGTTTGGGTGGTTACGCCATCCTTGGTTGTAGGTACCCATTGGAGGACCCGACGGCCTAGGTCTGTTATCAATGTAGTTTACCATTTCTGTTTGTTCATCTAATTCTTTCATACAACTCCAATTTTCATGTGGCCCACCACACCCTTCACAAGCCATAACCGAAACCGTTTTTGTCATTTCTAATTTTTTTTTATTTTTGAAGAAAAGGCTTCGATTTGGGCTTGTAAAGAAGTGCTTTCATCAACCTTATGGGCGCCCGGGGCAATAGATTTATTGCCTCGGGGAGTGTGCCATTGAGAATTAGTTTGAGCAATTTCCTCAATTTGATTATATATTTCATTTGGGCGACGATTACCTAAAAGTCCCCCGGAGCTAGAATCAAGTGTTTGTCTTGTGTGTGGCAACAACCCATTGTAGAAAGTGGATACTTGTTGCCACACTACTAGACCATGATGAGGACACTTTCTTAGTAGCTCCTTGAACCTTTCCCAAGTTTCATATAAGGATTCTCCATCCTCTTGTGAGTATGTATTAATTTCAGTCATTAATTTAGCCGTTTTAGCCGGAGGGAAATACTTATATAGAAACTTTTGGGCTAGTTCATCCCAGGTGTTTACCGAGCCAACTGGGAGGGTGTTAAGCCAAGCCTTAGCTCGGTCTTTTAGCGAAAATGGAAACATTCGAAGGCGGATGGCGTCATTTGATGCTCCATTGATCCGAAAGGTATCACATATTTCTAAGAAATTAGTAATATGTAGATGGGGATCCTCGTCCGCAAGCCCATGGAAGGTTGCGGAGTTTTGAAGCATCTGTATCAAATGTGGTCGAAGTTCGAAGTTATTGGCTTCGACATTCGGTGCATTGATAGCGGCGCCGAGATTACCTACGGTGGACCGTAGGTAATCCATGAGAGTACATTGGTCCGCCATTGGAAGTGGGTCCCCCGAAACTTTCTCTTGATTTTTAGCTTTAAGTCTTTTTCTGAGAAAGCGTTCGGGTTCTTCTAGAGGTTCTTTTATGTCTCTACTAGAACTGGAGCTCATGCACTACGTAGGAAGTTCAAATGTGGTGCCGAGGTTCCAAGTCCTGCAATAAAAACAGAAAAGAATGTTGGTCAGAAGGTTCACCACGGCCCCGTGCTCAGTGAACACGGCCCGTGGTCAGAGTTACAGTGATTGTTCTCCGGATCCCTGTTAACGGGAGTTGGACACGGCCCCGTGTTGCACCGACACGGCCCCGTGCTCAGCTCTCTGTAACTCGGAAAATAAAAACTTCCAGCGATAACACTGGGCACGCCCCGTGTCCGACCAGGCACGGCCCGTGCTGAGCTCTGAAGAAACTGAAAAACTAAGAAAAATCCTAAAAAAATGAAAAATAAGAAAAACGATTATGCCGTTGATTCCTAACTTTCTTAAAATCCTTGTGTCCCCGGCAACGGCGCCAAAAACTTGATGCGTGTGTAGTGTCGTTAGTTTTTAATGTATTTATTAAGCCCTTTTTAACACTTTTTAGCCAAGTTTTAAATTTATAAAACACGATATTTACTAACACTAAACACACATATGGGCAAGTGCACCCATCGTGAGCGTAGTATAGCGTTGGTAAGATACCGAGGTCGTCCAAGGACACAAGAGCTTTTAGTACCGGTTTATCCTCAACGTCTAATCAAATCAAAAAGTTTTAGCAAAAGGTTTTTAAACTAAGAAAAATAAAAACTAACTAAAATGCTGAAAATAAAAATAAAAGTAAAAACAGATAGACAAGATGAATCAATTGGTTCCGACTCGTGTTTAGTGTAACCTTTCATTATTTTCGCACTTTTGCACTTATTTAAGAGATTATCTTAGTTATTGTAGTAGGCCCCTCTTTTGGAGGTGACATTACCCTCAACCCAGTAGTTTGAGTCAGCTAGGATACAATCCTAAAGGGTCGGATTATTGAAAGATAATTAATTAAGTTATTATTGCAAATTATGGTAGGCCCCTCTTTTGAATGTGACGTTACCCTCGACTAAGTAGTCTGAGTCAGCAGGGATACAGTCCTAAATAGCCGGGTTATAGTATTAATAGTAGTTAACTTATGAGGGGATCAAAGAGTTTGGACCCCCGCCATCCAATACCGTTAAGTATTGAAGGAGGTCCTACTAAATTTGACCCAGGTCCCTTGCAGGATCTCTAAACGCTGAACAACGGCAAGACTCTTACCAAACCGTTCCCTTAACCCCCGACCAGGTAGCCAACATACCTCCATATAGACCGTGGAGATATGAATGGTGAAAATCTTTTATTTTATATAGACAGTAAAATAATGGCAAGACACCACGGACAAACGATAAGGAAGAATCACCTTCAACATAAGAAACTAGTTATTAAAGTCATTAATACAAAACCAAGTAAAAAGTGCGAAAAGATTAAAAATAAAAAGTATTCACTAGACACTTGTCTTCACCAAGTGATGTAAGAGACTTAGGCAAACATGGCCTTGATTGTCAAGAACTCTGACGATCAATCTTGGATCCCGAGATGACTCACACACTCTATGATGGACAATGGATGATGGTGGTGGATGATGGTGTTATGGTGGTGGTGGGTGGTGTGTGAAGAGTGAGAAAGGTGTTGTGCCAAGGGATGGTTTGAGCTTGAGCCAAGCACTCCTATTTATAGGCTGAACAGAAGCTCGGGCACGGCCCTGTGTCCAGTGGGCACGGCCCCGTGTCCACATCCTCTCTTTCTTCATTTAATGCAGCTTGTCTTTATTAGTTGACCACGCCCCCGTGTCCGATGAGCACGACCCCGTGTGCAGAAGAATCTTTGTACTATGAAGATTTGCCTGGATTGTGCGAATCTTATAGTTGACCACGGCCCCGTGTCCGCTGAGCACGGCCCCGTGGTGGGCAATAGAAGCTTCTACCACTTTGTCTTTTCTGCTGACACTTGGGCACGCCCCCGTGCTGGCTGAGTACGGGGCGTGTTCAGTCTTCTGTCTTCTTGTTTTGCTTGGGAAGATGCTGTCGTGGGGTCGGGCATGTCACGTTTGTTCCTTTTCTTGTATTTATGTTAGATTTTGCTGTCTTTTTGCTTCTTTTGTTAATTTGAGCTCATTTAATCCTGAAAATACAAAAGGAAGACAAAAGCACACTTTTTCCAACATTAGTACTAAAAAAAGGTTAGTTTTATGCCACAATTGATGTAATTTATATGTTGCATTTTGCACACATCAGGGAGCTCTCTCTCAAGTGTTTGGAAACTTGTTCTTTGTAGAAAAGATAGCAAGGACCTTTAGTGAGCATTCTTTCAGTCTTTTTATTTATGTTAGTGCAGAAAGTCAAACAGTTTGGCCAACAGTTTGACTTTCGGTTTTGACCATCAATTGGTCAAGTCAAAGTTCAATTGAACTTTGCAACGTGATTTTAATCACGATGGTTATAATCCTTAGCGATTATACCTACTGATTACCACGTTAACTACGCGTAGTGACGAGTCAAAGTTTTGGTCAAAATGCGTTTTAGCACGCATTTTGCAACGGAACTATTTTTGGGTATCAAAACCCATTGTTTTGATACCAAATCAGTTTTCTAAGTAGGTTAAACATGTTTTGACATGTTTAACTCGTCACTATTAGTTTAGTGCTTGTTTAGGGTCGTAAGTTAAGCGGTCTAAACAACCGCTTAGACTTTCGAACCCGACCCGTTTGGTCGATCATTAGGATCCGATCAAGCTCGATTAGTGATCATAGTTGCATAGGGAATAACCACTGAGGTTATACCTTATGATCACATAGGATTGGTTAGTTATTTGTTAAGTAGCTTGTATGCCTATAAGAAATGACCAAAACGCCCTTATGAAGCATAAATCCGTATTTTACATATGTGAACATGTTTTTGACATATAATCTGATTTAGTAACATGTTTAGGTATTATTGGGCATATAAGACTTGACATAGCACATAGTTAACCATCCGAACATAGTTTTGCGCGAACGACGTGTTAAAGTAGCATAAGCTACCTTAATGGGTCGTAACGGGTCAAAAGCACTTAGGCTAAGTTCCGATTTAGGATGTAGGCTTTGTTAAACCATATCACATGAGTTCCACACTCATTTGGTTTACAAGACCTCATTCTATCCGATCTTCTGATTTAGGTGTCGATTTATTTACTAGTGATCCGATTACTAGGTACTACTTGAATTTCCTTGGTTTTTCTGAGCTTCGCTAAGTTCTTTAGATCAAGGATACCCTTCCATTCAAAGTGAGTACATAGTTCCCCTATTTTACCGTTTTCAATTGTTTTGGGGTGATTCATATGTATTAAAAACGATGGTTTCAAAAGCGATAAAGATGGTTTATATTAAACTAATAATGATTTCAATAATGTGAACGAACTCGATGGTTGTACTTACATAACGAATGACATTCATTAGCATTGATCAAGCCGACCAGTATTAGGTTATGGTACCATAGGATCTGACAAATCCTGTTATCAGACTACACCCATGGTTATGTGTGGGGGGTTATGTAGGTAACGACCAAATCTGATGATTGTTAACTTACCCTTTGGTGGTTTGTTAATACGAGAAATGAGGTAGTCGAGTCATGAAGGTTTGAATGTTATTAGTGAAACGACCAAAAGTAGTTTCACAATTAAAACGAATACGATTTTGGGACGAGTTAAAATGATTTGGAACGACTTAAACAAGATAAAACGATTTGAACGAACGATTGGTTTAGGTTGTGATTAGGTAATGGGATGGGTGTAACATGATAGAAGCATGGTAGATACGCCGCTGGTACATCTTATATATAAGTGCTTTTATCATATTACATTTCATGTCATTATTTAGTTCACTTGGGAAATGATTTGAAACGATGTCACACAACGAGGTTTTCGAAATGATATAAACCATACAAGTTTTATTAACGAGTTTTAATGAGTTGTTTTATGAATTGGTTTTCTAAAACAAAATGTTTTTGAGTTAAGAATCATGGCTACGAGATTTTATAAGTTATAACCATCTTAATTTGAGTTGGTTATTGATGTTGCAATATTATATACTTTTCAAAACAAGGTTTTCGAGGTATTGCAATATATATAAACGAGCCATGATTCTGATACTCTTATAAAACCTATGTGCTCCCCAGCATTTCTTTGCTGACTTTGTTTTTACATATGTTTCAGGTGATGTTGCATGATGATTGCTAGGAAGCATGTTCACTTAGGATTTGGACATGGCCTTAGTGACATAAAAGCGATAGTAGACGATATTTAATTTTTTTGTTTGGTTTAAGACAATGTAATTTACTAATGAATCAATAAAACGAAACTTTTAATTACCATGGTTGTTGAAACGATGATTCTGTTACAACACTCCCCGAGTTTTCCGCCACGATTTGTTGTTTTACGTGGTCGGGGTGTGACAACCTGTGCCTCCACGGCCGTCAAACAAATACCAAATCAATGAAATATTGTATTTCATACTTGGGATTTGTATAAATATGTGTATCATTTGCACATATTAATTCTTGTTCGATTTCGAGCTCTAAATCGCTTTCTGGAAAGTTATACGCGAACTGATGCGTAAACATAATTAGTTTAACACGAAAAACACTCTGTAATAGTGACACAGTCTTAACATACCTTAAATAACCTTTACATAACTTAGAAATAAGTTTTGGAAGGTTTGGTGTGTCGAAATCACGTTTATTCGCTTACAGGGGCTAATTTCGACAAACTATGAAAGTATGCCGATTCGTACTGTAACAAACATTCCGGAACATGATCATAAGTTAAAAATGCCCTAAATATCCTTTACATAGCTTAGAAATAGGCTTTGAGGTGTTCGGTGTGCTAAAATAAACTTTTTGGTCATTTAGGGACTAAAAGCGTCAAAAAGTGCATATGTTTGCATTTTCGAGCATATCTTACGTTCTGAATACATCCGGACTTCCAAAAATTTATGTAGTCATTAAAAAATTTATTTTAGTGATTGGCTTGATAAAATTCCATTCGTCGCGTAATTTGGATCGTTTTTCGCGTCCGTTCGTGTTTCGTCGTAATTAACCGAACAACGCAACCGTACGACCAAACGAACTGACATCCGACATATTTTTGAGCATATTTTAAGTTCCCTATACTTTAACTTCATTTTGGAGCCTTAAAATGAGGTTAGCAGGGCTTAAACGTGTCAAAACGCATCAAAAATCAAGTTCAGAGACTCAGGGGCCTGTTCTGCCAATTAGTGAAAGTTTCTGCCAGCAAGCCAGGTCCTTACGGACCGTATGGACCTGCTTACGGTCTATAAGCATGCCCCAGTTCAGCAGAATTGTTTTCCAGCTTGTTCCAGCTGTTTCCCTCTTGTGCACATGGTTTTTATGATCCTATGTGCTGGTTTAGGGGCTCCCATGGTTTTAGAAATCAGTGGGTGCAAGTGTAAGGCTCAGATTGAAGCTCGGTTTTCAAGAAATGATCCTAACGGTTCTACGAAAACTATATATAACCCCACCCATTTCACTCAAAACCCACACTTGATCTGATTGCTCTCTAAGTTGAAGTGGTTACATTTCATACCTGAGAATAATTGGATCAAACTTTCATTCTTGGACCTTTTGTAAGTATTCTTTCGTTCTTTTACGTGTTTTAAGCGTGAAAGTCAAACTTTGTTTGACTTTCTGCTTTGACTAGTTTATAGTCAACACGAAGTTCGTTTGAACTTCGTAACGTGAGCGTAATCACGATGGTTTTAGTCCCTTGTGACTATACCTACTGATTACCACGTTATTTAGGCATAGTGGCGAGTTATAGTTTCGGTCAAAATGCGCGTTTATGCGTATTTTGTAACCAAACTATTCTTGGGTATCAAAACCGTTTGTTTTTATACCAAACCCGTTTTTAAACTTCGTTAAACATGTTTTAACATGTTTAGCTCATCACTTTAGGTTTAGTGCTTATATAGGGTCGTAAAGGTAAGCGGTCTAAACAACCACTTAGACTTTCGAACCCGACCCGTTTGGTCGATCATTAGGATCCGACCAAACATATTTAGGTGACCATAGTTGTATAGGGAATAACCTTCTGAGGTTATACCTTATGGTCACAACGTTTAGTTAGTTGTATGATAGGTAGTTTATATGCTTTAGGAAAATGACCAAAACGCCCTTTTTGTGCATAAATTCATTTTAAGCATATGTAACATAAATTTTGACATCTAAACTGATTAGGCAACATTATTAGACATGTTAAGGCACATAATACTTGTCTTAGGACTAGTTAGGCGGTCCGAACGCGTTTCACGCGAACGACGCGTTAAAGTAGCATAAGCTACCTAAACTGGTCGTAATGGGTCGTAAGCACTTAGGATAGGTTTCATTTTAGAATGTAGGCTTTGTTAAACCATATTACATGAGTTCCTATACTCATTTGGTTTACAAAACCTCATTCTATCCAATCTTCCGATTTAGGTCCGTTTATTTACATAGTTACCTATATTAGGTGCCGTTTGATTCCGTGATCCCTCTAGCTTTGCTTGGTTGTTATTCAAGACTTCTAAGCACCCTCAAGTGAGTACATAGTCCCCTCTTTTACTGTTTTTCAAACATTTTGGGGTGAAACACATGTGCCTACTTGTTACTTTCGTGTTTTCCATGTTTTCATATCATATACTTGCTATGTTCATTAGTACACTATTAGTACATGATTTCATTATGTTTTTGCTATGTATGGCCATTTAGTGCATATTTAGTACATCGTTTTACATTACATTTTATGCTATGTATGTCCATTTAGTGCATACTTAGTACATCGTTTTACATTACATTTTATGCTATGTATTTCCATTTAGTGCATACTTAGTATATCGTTTTTCATTACATTTCATGCTATGTATGTTCATTTGTTGCATACTTAGTACATTATTTTTATAAAACATGCTTACGTTTTGGTATGACATTTGGTTTGTTTAAATGGGATAAAAATACATTCATTAACATTAGCTACGCCGTTCATTAGTAGGTAGTGGTACCACAGGAATTGACAACTCCCATTCCTGAAATCCTAGGTATGTTTGGATGGAAGGAATGACCGAATTCGATACACATAACTTAGATAAACCTTTAATTTGTTTAAGGGTTTATCGCCACAGTCTCAAGGCTTGAATGTATGCATTTTCACAATACTGCATAGATGTTTGTATCAGTAAAGCATGCATTATTTTACAAAGCATAACTTTTGATTTATTCAAATACTTTGTTTTGTACATTTTTACATATGATTAAGTAGTCACTTTCTTTCTTACCATACATAACATTTGTTTACACATTTCATGATTTACATTTGACAATAGACATGGTTTTCACACATACATTTTGACATTTGATTATACATAAACATTTTTACATTGGTGGTTTGTTTGGGTAAGTGATTTAAGTAACGAGACGTGTGTAATATGATACAAGCATGGTGGATACGCCGCTGGTACTTCCTATATATAAGTGCTTGTATGATATTACATATCGTAGCGTTATTTAAACCATTTTAATTTTGACATGTTACATTTTACACAAATTAACATATCTTTACAAAACATTGTTTTACAAACAACACATTTTATACAGATTCATTTTACTTGGTTATTTATTTAACCATACATATTTCTTTTATATCATCTGTTTCCTTGTCGATTTTTATATGATTTATAAAACAAAAACATTTTACAAGGTTCGTGACTACTTTTGTTAAATATTTTCTTTAAACTTACAAGTCATGAATCCTAAATCAATAAAACCTATGTATCTCACAGGCATTTTTAGCTGACGTACCTATTTTCACATATGTTTCAGGAAATAATGCATATGATTGATCAAGATACACTTAGGCAGACTCGGGCCTTAGTGACAATAAAAGATGCAAGACTAGTTAATTATGTTATGCTTCCTTGTTGTTAAGACATTGTAACTCTTTTAATCAATAAAACAAAATTTCAAATTTCCATATGTTATGACACAATGATTCTGTTACAACACTCTCCGACGTTTCTGCCACGATTTGTTGTTTTACGTGGTCAGTGTAAATTGTTCATGTTTAAACCATTTGTCAAATGTTATCGTGTAAACTATGTCAAAATGTAAATCGTGTAATGTATAACCAATGTCAATAATGTTCATGTGTCAAATGTAAATCATGTGATGTGTAACCAAAATGTCATGTATGGCAAGTGAAATATATCAACTAAACCATAGGTAAAAATGCACATAACAAGGTATTGAAGTAAAACATAGTTTAAATCAAAGTTATATTTTGTGGAAATGCATGCTATACTGATACAAACATCTATGCGGTATTGTAAAAATGCATACATTCAAGCCTTGAGACTGTGGCGATAAACCCTTAAACAAATTAAAGGTTTATCTAAGTTATGTGTGTCGAATTCGGTCATTCCTTCCATCCAAACATACCTAGGATGTCAGGAACGGGAGTTGTCAATTCCTATGGTACCACTACCTACTAACGAACGGCGTGATCAATGTTAATGAATGTATTTTTGTCCCATTTAAACAAACCAAATGTCATACCAAAATGTAAGCATGTGATGTAAAAAAATGTACTAAGTATGCAACAATGGACATACATAACATGTGATGTGAAACAAATGTACTAAGTATGCAATAAATGTACATACATAGCATGTGATTTAATGTAAAACGATGTACTAAGTATGCAACAAATGGACATACATAGCAAAAACACAATGAAATCATGTACTATAAGTGTACTAATGAACATAGCAAGCATATGATATGAAAACATGGAAAGCATGAAAGTAACAAGTAGGCACATGTGTTTCACCCCAAAACGTTTGAAAAACAGTAAAAGAGGGGTACTATGTACTCACTTGAGATTGCTCGATAGTCCGAAGATAACCACCAAGAAATGCTAGAAGATCACGGAATCAAACGTCACCTAATATAGGTAACTATGTTAATAAATGGACCTAAATCGGAGGATCGGATAGAATGTGGTTTCGTAAACCAAATGAGTGTAAGAACTCATGTGATATGGTTTAACAAAGCCTATATTCTAAAATGAAACCTATCCTAAGTGCTTACGACCCATTACGACTCGTTTCGGTAGCTTATACTACTTTAACGCGTCGTTCGCATAAAACATGTTCGGACCGCCTAACTAGTCCTATGACAAGTAAAATATACCTTAACATGTCTAATATTGTTGCCTAATCAGTTTAGATGTCAAAAATTATGTTACACATGCCTAAAATGAATTTTGGCGTAAAAAGGGCATTTTGGTAATTTTCCTAAGGCATATAAACTACCTATCATACAACTAACTAAACGAAGTGACCATAAGGTATAACCTCGGAAGGTTATTCCCTATACAACTATGGTCACCTAATGTGTTTGGTCGGATCCTAATGATCGACCAAACGGGTCGGTTTCGAAAGTATAAGCGATTGATTAGATCGCTTACCTTACGACCCTATATAAGCACAAATCTAAAGTGACGAGCTAAACATGTTAAAACATGTTTAACGAAGTTTGAAAACTAGTTTGGTATCAAAACAAATGGTCTTGCTACCCAAGAGTAGTTTGGTTACAAAATACGCAAGAATACGGATTTTGGCCGAAACTACGACTCGTCACTATGCCTAAATAACGTGGTAATCAGTAGGTATTGTCACAAAGGACTATAACCATCGTGATTACGCTCACGTTATGAAGTTCTAACGAACTTCATGTTGACCATAAACTGGTCAAAGCAGAAAGTCAAACACAGTTTGACTTTCACGCTTAAAACGCGTAAAAGAACGAAAGAGGACTTACGACGGGTCCAAGCTATGGAGTTTTGCTCCGATTACTCTCAGGTATGAAGTGTATAACTTCAACTTAGAGAGCCAAATCAGAACAAAGTGTGAGTTTTGAAGCAAGAGGGTGGGGGTATTTATAGGAAAACCAAGACCGTTAGGATCGTTTCTTGAAAAACGTGCTTCGATCTTGGCCGTCGAAGTGTGCCCCATGATTTCTAAAACCATGGGCACCCCCTAAATGAGCCCATAGTATCATAAAAACCCTTTGCACATGCCCAAAACAGCTGGAACAGGCTGGAAATACCTGGAATCGCATTCTGTTGAACTGGGTGCAGCTCACAGACCGCAAAGGACCCCCATACGGTCCGTTGGGCCTTGCAGGTCAGCCATTTGGCAAAATGTCAGTTTTGGTCCCTATGCGCGTATTGACGTGTTTTGGCACTTCTAACACCCGTCAAACCCATTTTTAAGCTCCATAAGGATGATAAAGCTTAGGGAACTTGAAATATGCTCAGAAATGTTACGGATGTCGGTTCGTTTGGTTGTACGGTTACGTTGTTTGGTTAATTACGACGGAAGTCGTAACGGATGCGAAAACGACCCAAATTCCGAAACGAATGAAATTTTGACAAGCCAATCACTAAAGTAAAATATTTTAATGATTACATAAATTTTTGGATGTCCGGGTGTATTCAGAATGCAAGATATGTGCGAAAATGCAAACTTATGCACTTTTTGACGCTTTTAGTCCCTGAATGACCAAAAAGTTTACTTTTGCACACCGAACCCCTCAAAGCCTATTTCTAAGCTATGTGAAGGATATTTAGGGTATGTTTAACTTATGGTCATGTTTCGGAATGTTCGTTACAGTACGAATCGGCATACTTTCGCAGTTTGTCGAATTTAGTCCCTGTAAGCGAATAAACTTGATTTTGCCATACCAAAGCCTTCAAAACTTATTTCTAAGTTATGTAAAGGTTATTTAAGGTATGTTAAGCATATATTGATGTTTCAGAGTGTTTTTCGCGTAAAACTAATTATGTTTGCGCATCGGTTTGCGTTTAACTCTCCAGAAAGCGATATAGAGTTTGAAATTAAACAAAAATCAAAACATGAAAAATGTCAAACATAATACAAACATTGGGGTCAAATAACATTGTTTTATTGATAACTGAACTGTTTACAATGATTACAAATCACAGCTGTCACACCAGGGAGAAGTCTCAGAAAAAGATGATGTCCTTCATAGCCGACCATATCGCTCGAGTTGTGCCAAATATCGTCTCTGAGATCCAGGGATCGAACACTCCACCCTCTTCTATTGACTCTAAGACAGAGAAAGTAAAGCCTACAAAGTTAAATTATAAACACTTTGTCTCTTGCAACCCTAAGCCTTTCACAGGCAGTGATGGGGTGACTGGTATGTTGGAATGGTTTGACAGCATCGAGGTTACCTTCATTAATAGCGAGTGCCCAGAGCATCTAAAGACTAGGAGTGCAACGGGAATGTTTCAAGGCAGAGCTCTAGAGTGGTGGTCAAATGAGAGAAACATCCGTTCTAATGAAGAAGCCTATGCTCTTCCATGGGCTGAGGTGCGAGAATTGATGATGCTTGAATTCTGCCCTCCCCATGAACAACTGAAGGTCGAAGAAGTGTTCTGGCATTTGAAGCAGATTGGTGATGACAATCTGGCTTATACTACCCATTTTAAACAGCTCAGCTTAATCGTGCCTCACTTGGTTTCTACTCCTAAACGCATGATAACCAAGTACATCAATGGGTTACCTCCTACTATGAGAGATTCGATTGAAGCAGCTCGGCTCGAGATAATTGAAGAAGTTTATCGTCTGGTAGTAAATTTGAACAACAACCATGTATGTGATAAGAAGTTTGGAAACTCTGCCCCTTTGAAAACAGCAAATCAAGTTATCCAGCAGCCCAGTGGCAGCAAGAACAAGAGGAGAAAGTCACGGGGTTCAGGATGCAATGCGATTGTTCCTGTTGCAAACCCTGCTGCTAAGGCCGCTCCTGTTGTTGTTGTCCCAAACCCTCCTGCTCCTGTTGTTGTGTGCAACTTGCAACTTTCATCACCCTGCTACTTCGGCTTGTCTCCTGTCTACCAACTGCAATCGCTATGGTCACACGACTCCTTATTGTCTTCAAGTTAACCCAGCCCAACCAGCTTAGCAAGCCCCAGTTCAGGCAGCACTACCAGCTCTCCCAGCTCCTCCACAGAATCCTAGACCAGTCAATGCAGTACGTGCATGCTACAAGTGTGGAGACACTACTCATCTCCGTAACCAGTGTCTGCAGCTAAACAAGGAACAACAGCGAGCCGCTCGAGGACGAGCGTTCAACCTCAATGCTAACCAGGCTCGTAACGAAAATGACGTCGTTAATGGTACGTTCCTCGTCAAAAATCTTTACGCTTCGATACTATTTGATACTGATACCGACAGAAGCTTTGTGTCCGTAGAATTTGAATCATTGTTAAATTGTGCACGCTCAAAACTACCTAAGTCATTCTCTGTTGAGGTTGGCAATGGCAAGTCTATTCTAGTTGATTCTATTCTCAGTGGCTGTTCCTTGACTCCTAATGACCACGTTTTTACTATTGATCTCATACCCATGCAATTGGGTAGCTTTGACGTCATAATCGGCATGGATTGGCTGCGTAAGAATCATGCCGAGATTGCTTGTCATGAGAAGTTTTTTCGTCTACCTCTTCCGTCCGGTGATATCTTACACGTCTATGGAGACCGATCTTCTAGAGGACTGAAGTTGACGTCATGCACCCAAGCGAACATGTCACACCCCCAAAATCCACCATGCGGAGTATCACCGCTTGGAGGCGTGACATGACCAGGATTGAGCCACCAATCATATTGAACAATACAATTAAGTAAATAAAACCAACCACAATACGATTGGTGACCAAAGGAAAGTAAACCGACTTTAAGTTAACCAAGTTCAGATTTAAACAGCGGAAGCATAAAACGTGAAACCAAAACATTAGTCCATAGTTCCTAAGTTTAAAGTTCAAAACGTAAGTTTAATAGGTTCATATGGATTAAATATTAAGCACGGGACATAGTAATCCATATCCCACAACAACCTCCTCCTCGTGCAAGCTCCATAAGCATCTAGCGACCTGTAAGGCATGTAACAACGAGTCAACAACAAAGTTGAGTGAGTTCACGTTTGGTTGTTTAGTTTTAAATTGTTTCTGAAAACGTGCTTTGACTTTCGTTGGCTTATTGCCGTGGGGGTTACCCGTAGTTGAAAGTATGTTTAACCAGTTCCTTTATTACCCAAACCATATCCATAATCAGTGGGGGCTTCCCCATGTGAACTACTAGACTGTCTGATATCGACTACTAACGAAAGTAAGTTGTGCCCTAAGTCAATGTCTATCATCATTGACCCTTTGCCTTAGTCCATTAGTACACGCCCGTTCGAACGACACGGTGTGAGGTTTGTTAAACCTAATAGCGCTATTAACTAAGGACCCGCTCGGCATCGGCCTCGGCGATTAAGTCGATATAAAATGAGGGACTTATGATAGAGTTTTGTCTAGTAAGTTTTAAGATTGTTGTCCTACCCAAGGAGTACGAACGTACATAGTTCTCCTAAAGAGAATACGCATGATTAATATTGGCATCCTATCCAAGGAGGATGGCCGTACATATCCTACCTAAGTAAGATATGTAGATTCCGTTTTAATTCTTTAACCCATTCCCAAACCACCGGGAATCCCATGCCTTAGGAAGTGTGTGAACTCACCTCGGTTTGCTCGGTTAGATTCTCAAATATAGCTAACAGTCAAGGTCGGTCAATCACGTCCTAATATGATTACCAATTAGTCATTTAGTGATTTTCAAATAGAGCACAAAGTTCCTACACGTATCTATCACATAACATGCATTACTTTAACGGTTTATGCCCATATAAACTTCCCATCTATTCCCGTTCATAAATAAACATACGATATTGCACATAACACTTTTATTGACACATAACATGTTAGATCATTCACAGATAACATACTCGACATTTAGACACGCAAATTACAACTTATGTCATTTCAGCTTTAATATTCAGAACCAGACTGTTTTCGGACATTTCAATAAAATAGTTAACTTATTCAAAAAATTCCCAAATTTTTACAGAATGTCTTAAACGATCCAAATATTATAGTGTAAAAATATCGGGGTCCATTTCCTTACGAATATTTTATAAAAATTCATTTTCCAGACTGAAATCAGATTTATCTTTTTCTGACTGCAGTCCACGGAATAATTTATTTAAAATTCATAGAGAGTCCAATTTACGAAATTCCAGTGAGAGAATTACAAATGCATCGGTGGTCATCTACAGTACAAATTGCATGATCTAACTCTACACAGAATTCAAGTTATGGCAGAAAACAGAACGCATATTTTCAGCAGTAAAAATGCAGCTTTAGCTGCTGTTACAAAATGACACTTTAAAAATAGTAAACAGAGTCCAAAAATTATGATTCCAGTGCCATTAGAACCGTATTTCATAATACTTAAATCTAGACTTCAGAAAATACATTTTTCGTTAAGTTACAGTCCTGTTACAGCCAACTGAAGTTGGCTGTAATCACTAAACAGCATACTGTTTCAGCCTTTAACTTTCTAACTTGTGTTCGATTGATTCCGTTAACATGTTTAGTGATCACAACAACAACAAACATCAATATTAACCAGCAAATCATCAGGAAATCAACAAGAATCATAACAACATCATATTAACATCACTTCATCACTAGACTAGTTTATGTTCACGACTTGTTTAAGGTTCTTTAGAGTTTCTTATCATTTTGATCACTACACATCTTTAACCACCTAAACAAGATGTAAGAAGCAAAGATCTAAGTTCTTACCACTAGTTCAAGATTAGGGAAGTTCAAGAGTAGAAAAGTGGTGGTTAATAGCGAATAGAGAAGGTCCTTCCACTTCCGAACGCACCGAGCTTCGTTGTATGCCTTCTAACACCTATGGATGTTTGTGGAATGTATGAGAAATGAGTTGAAGGAGGTGGTTTGGTGATGGTTGTTGGCTGCCGAAACAAAGGAAGAAGGGAGAGGAAGTTTGTTGAGGTGAAGAAGATGATATGATGGCCATGAAGAACTAGAGGGTATTTAACAAGTCTTCCACCCATTCTTTAACCCTTGGTCCCTATGCTTCTTAAGTACATGACATATCCAATTAACAATTCCAAAAAATCTAGGTGTGGGGGACACCCATCATAACCGTAGATCAAAGGGGGGGGGGGTATAGGGTTGGGTTTCAACTAGTTAGTTAGTGGTTTGGTTGGAAATCAAAGGTTTAGTTAGTGGTTTATGGTGTGTTATTAAATGTATAGTGTGTTAGGGTGTTCGGGGACCCTAACTAGCTTAGAAAAATAAAAACAATGTGTTTGACAGTATTTTTGTATTTCGGGTAGTGTCCGGTTGTTTGGTTCGATACTGTTCCCTTAAAGTGCTTAATTAATCCGTAAAGTGTCCTGTATATATATATTTTTGTAGCACTTTTAATTCTAACACTTAGGAAAGCACACAGGACTATTTAGTAACTTTTCTGCACACTACTAGTATGTTAACAAGCACATGTAAGTATAACACAGAAATCAGAAAGCAGTTAAATGATTCAGCACAATCATCAAGTACTTTAATTAACATTAATAGATTGTACGGTTACATGTAAATTTGAGGCTTGTCACATTCTCCCACTGTTAAGAGAATTTTGTCCCGAAATTTAGCGCGTGGTTACTGAGGAAGCTAGTTAAGTTGCGTTTGTTTCCTGGTTTTCCTGGGGTGTCACATCATCCCCCTGTTGGTTTGGAATTTCGTCCCGAAATTCTGCAGTAGCTTCAATCTCAGTAGTGGTTGTACTTTTCTCGAATAGCTGGGGATACTTGAGTTTCATTTGGTCTTCTGGTTCCCAGGTATACTCTGGGCCACGACGGGAATCCCAACGAACTCGAACAAGAGGTATTCTGGTACGCTTGAGAATCATAACATCTCGATCCGTAATCTCTACTGGTTCTTCGACGAATCGCAGCTGGTCGTCGATAGTGAGCTCCTTTAGAGGAACTATGAGAGTCTCATCTAACAGACACTTCTTCAGATTCGACACATGGAATACGTTATGAACTCCGCTGAGTTCTTCAGGTAGATTCAACCTGTAGGCAACCTTGCCAATTTTCTCAATGATTTCGAAGGGTCCGACATAGCGCGGATTAAGCTTGCCTCGTTTGCCAAAACGAACTACGCCTTTCCAAGGCGAGACTTTGAGTAGCACTTGATCCCCAACCTGGAACTCGAGTGGTTTCCTTCGCTTATTGGCATAGCTTTTCTGATGGTCACGAGCTGCCGCCATTCGTTGTCGTATCTGAGCAATTCTCTCGGTGGTATCTACCACAAGTTCTGGGCCAGTGATTTGGCTGTCACCAACTTCTGCCCAACAGAGAGGTGATCGGCATTTGTGTCCGTACAATGCCTCGAACGGATCGGCTTGGATGCTGGTGTGGTAGCTGTTGTTATATGAAAACTCCACTAGCGGGAGGTGTTTTTCCCAGCCATTTCCGAAGTCGATTACACATGCCCTAAGAATGTCTTCAAGGGTTTGGATCCGTTTGTGGGTGATAAGCGGTGCTCATATCTAAACGTGAGCTAAAAGACTTGTGCATGGCTTGCCACAGTTCAGAAGTAAAACGTGCGTCACGATCGAAAATGATGGAGGTTGGCACTCCGTGCCTTGATACTACTTCCTTTAGGTAGATGTCTTCTAGAGTAGAAAACTTATCCGTTTCCTTGACAGCCAGAAAATGCGCAGACTTGGTCAGTCGATCTACGATCACCCAAATGGTATCGTTTCCGCATTGAGATCTAGGCAGACCGATAACGAAATCCATGGAAATCTGCTCCCATTTCCATTTCGGGATCTCCGGTTGTTGAAGTAGGCCTGATGGTTTCTGATATTCGGTTTTGACTCTGGCACAAGTCAAACATTTGCTAACGTAGGTTGCTATGTGAGCTTTCATGCCAGGCCACCAATAGGTAGTCTTTAAGTCATGGTACATCTTATCTGAACCAGGATGTACTGAATAACGAGACTTATGCACTTCATCCATCACAAGCTCGCGTAAGTTTCCATAAAGTGGAACCCAGATGCGTCCGTTAACATAGTAGGCACCATCTTCCTTTTGTTCTAGCCGCTGCCTCGATCCTCGTAAGGATTCAGCCCTGAAGTTCTCTGCTTTCAACGCTTCAACTTGAGCATCGCGAATCTGAGCGGGAAGGCTAGAGTGAATGGTAAGCTGTAACGCACGTACACGCTTAGGTATAGTATCCTTTCGACTGAGGGCGTCGGCCACAACATTAGCCTTGCCCGGATGGTACTTGATCGCACATTCGTAATCATTTAAGAGCTCGACCCATCGACGTTGTCGCATGTTTAACTCCTTTTGCTTGAAGATATGCTCGAGACTCCTGTGATCGGTGTAAATGGTGCACTTGGTACCTTACAGGTAATGTCTCCATATCTTAAGTGCGAAAACAACTGCTCCCAATTCCAAGTCGTGTGAAGTGTAGTTCCTTTTGTGAACCTTAAGTTGGCGCGATGCGTAGGCAATGACCTTGTCACGTTGCATCAACACGCAACCAAGTCCTTGGATGGAAGCGTCGCAATAAACCACAAAATCATCTGTGCCTTCAGGCAATGAGTGGATAGGCGCGCTACAAAGTCTATCTTTTAAGTGTTAAAATGCGGACTCCTGTGCATCACCCCAACGATAGATGACACCCTTCTGAGTCAGTGAAGTGAGAGGTTGCGCAATCTTGGAGAAATCTTTGATAAACCTTCTGTAGTATCCTGCCAAACCCAAGAATTGGAGGATTTCTGTTGGTGTGCGGGGTGCAGGCCAGTTCTTGATCGAGTCAACCTTGGATGGTTCTACATGGATCCCATCCTTGTTTACCACATGGCCTAGAAAGTGGACTTCGCAAAGCCAGAAGTCACATTTCAAAAACTTGGCATACAACTGCTCTTTTTGAAGAAGTTACAGAATAAGCCTCAGATGTTGCTCGTGTTCCTCCTGACTCTTAGAATAGATCAGGATGTCGTCGATGAACACTATGACAAACTTATCCAGGTAAGGCTTGCACACTTGGTTCATGAGATCCATGAAGACCGCAGGTGCATTCGTTAATCTGAAAGGCATAACTAGAAACTCGTAATGGCCGTAACGAGTTCTGAATGCTGTTTTGGAGACGTCCTTATCTCGGACTCTCAGTTGATGGTAACCTGATCTCAAATCAATCTTTAGAGTAATAGCTTGACCCTTGCAACTAGTCGAACAAGTCGTCAATACGTGGAAGAGGATAACGATTCTTCACGGTCACCTTGTTAAGTTCGCGATAGTCAACACACATTCTAAAGGTTCCGTCTTTCTTCTTCACAAATAACACCGGAGCTCCCCAAGGCGAAGAGCTAGGACGTATGAAACCCTTTTCCAAGAGTTCTTGCAGTTGCGTAGATAGTTCTTCTAGTTCTGATGGAGCTAGATGATAAGGTGCTCGAGCTATGGGCGCTGCTCCAGGAGCTAGCTCGATTTGAAACTCAACTTGGCAATGAGGCGGAAGACCAGGCAATTCCTCAGGAAATACCTCGGGAAAATCACGCACAATAGGAATGTCTTCTATCTTCCTTTCTTCCGAGGATTTATCAGAGATGAGGGCTAGAATAGCAACGTGGCCTTTTCGCAAACACTTCTGGGCCTTGAGGAAAGCGATGATGCCCACAACAGCACCACTCTTGTCGCCATGAATCATGAGAGGTTCTTCACCAGAAAGAGGGATGCGGACAATCTTCTCGTTGCAAAGAATTTCCGCTTGCTGATGGAATAACCAATCCATCCCAATAACAACCTCAAAACTACCAAGTACGATAGGAATAAGATCGATAGAGAAGGTCTGACCAGCTAAGACGAGGTTACAACCTTTAATTACATGTGTGGCTCCAAGACTTTTACCGTTAGCTAGTTCTACCGTGTGTTTGGTGTTCAGGAGTGTTGGAGTGCGCTTAAGCATTTGGCTAACTTTTAAGGACACATAACTAGCATCGGCACCCGAATCGAATAAAACAGTAACAAAGAAGTCATCCAGAAGAAACTTACCCATCACAATGTTGGGATCGTTCCTTGCATCACCCTGACCAATCACGAAGGCACGACCGCGGGCGCCATTGCCATTATTGTTACCCCCGTTGTTGCCTCCATTGTTGCCTCAATTGTCATTCCCGTTTCCCTGGTTGTTGTTGTTCTGATTCTGGTTCAGCTGGGGGCAGTTTCTCTTAAAGTGGCCTTCAGCGCCACACTGGAAGCATCCTTTATTGCCCTGTTGTTGCTGCTGGTGGTGGTTCTGTGGAGCTTGTTGTTGTTGTTGGCGATTCTGATTCGCAGGACGCGGGCTCCTGCAATCCTTAGCTTCATGACCCAGCTTGTGACATCTTTGACAATGACCTTTGTTGTACTGCCCGTTGTGATGCTTGTTGCACCGGTTGCACTTGGGGTGGTTCCCTCAGTATCCACCCTGTCCTTGATTACCGGAAGATTGCTGACCAGGGCTCTGGTAGTCATCAATCTTTCGCTGCTGAGACTGAACTGAAGTAGAACCCTTTCCGGAGTTCCCATCCCATTTTTGCTTGTTTTCGCTAGGAGCATCGGGAGTAGCTGTGGCACTGATACGTTTGGGTAGCCTGTTTTGCTCCACCGCCTGGTCGGTGAGACGATGAGCCAACTTGATGATATGCTGAATGGTACCTAGGTTAGCTGAAGTCACGTGACTTTGAATCTCTGGTACAAGGCCCTTGAGGTACATCTCAATACGTTTGATGGGAGGGTCCACCATAGTGGGACACAAGATGGCCAGCTCATTTAACCTCTTAGTATACGCCTCAATCTCAGACCCCGTCATCTTCAGATTGAAAATTCCACCTCTAGCTTGTGGATGTGATCCCGACTACAGTACACCTCTTTGATCAGTTCTTTGAAACCATTCCAGGGGTGGCATTAGCAACTGCCAGCCCTAGTAGTTGAACCTGTGCTTTCCACCAGGTTAACGCAGCACCTTCAAGTGTTCCGGTAGCATATTTCACCCTACAGTCTTCAGGGCATTCGCACATCTTGAAAACAGACTCAAGCTTTTCAAACCAGTGAAGAAGGCCTACTGCTTCTTCTGTGCCACTGAAAGTAGTAGGTCGGCAGTCCATGAACGTTTTGAACGTTCACACAGGAGGCTGAGCAAGTTGACCTGTTGCGCGAGAGTAAAAGATAAGGTTAAGCACGAGGGTTGGTTTGCGAAGGTAGGATCTAAACGTCCTAAGATGGGTTGATATGGCAGGATATACCTCCTGCTGGATTTGCTGCGAGTGCCTCAGCAACTCGTTCGTTGATCAAAGCCGTCAACTGGGCTTGAGTGAGGTTGACACGTCCTCCGCGTCCACTCATGATCTTCACATCGAAGCAACGTAAGTGAGAAAAGTGTCGCGAAAGTGCGTAAGTGTGGGCGATAGTAGAGAGTAAGCACACAAGGTCCAAATAGCAATTATCACATTAACCAATGCACAGTGTGAACTATCTAACCGACAATATAACATAAATCATACCACCTATTGTGTCGAGTCTTGCACGTGGAGCGAAGCGTCATTGTGGATCGTTGAGCACTGTACAGGTTATAGTCTGGTTTTATCAAAAAAATTTCCCCTTTTTAAAACCAAGTTCACTATAACCAATGGCTCTGATACCAATCTGTCACACCCCCAAAATCCACCATGCGGAGTATCACCGCTTGGAGGCGTGACATGACCAGGATCAAGCCACCAATCATATTGAACAACACAATTAAGTAAATAAAACCAACCACAATACGATTGGTGACCAAAGGAAAGTAAACCGACCTTAAGTTAACCAAATTCAGATTTAAACAGCGGAAGCATAAAACATGAAACCAAAACATAAGTCCATAGTTCATAAGTTTAAAGTTCAAAACATAAGTTTAATAGGTTCATATGGATTAAATATTAAGCATGGGACATAGTAATCCATATCCCACAACAACCTCCTCCTCGTGCAAGCTCCATAAGCATCTAGCGACCTGTAAGGCATGTAACAACGAGTCAACAACAAAGTTGAGTGAGTTCACGTTTGGTTGTTTAGTTTTAAATTGTTTCTGAAAACGTGGTTTGACTTTCGTTGGCTTATTTTCCGTGGGGGTTACCCCGTAGTTGAAAGTATGTTTAACCAGTTCCTTTATTACCCAAACCATATCCATAATCAGTGGGGGCTTCCCCATGTGAACTACTAGACTGTATGATATCGACTACTAACGAAAGTAAGTTGTGCCCTAAGTCAATGTCTATCATCATTGACCCTTTGCCTTAGTCCATTAGTACATGCCCGTTCGAACGACATGGTGTGAGGTTTGTTAAACCTAATAGCGCTATTAACTAATGACCCGCTCGCGATCGGCCACGGCGATTAAGTCGATATAAAATGAGGGACTTATGATAGAGTTTTGTCTAGTAAGTTTTAAGATTGTTGTCCTACCCAAGGAGGACGAACGTACGTAGTTCTCCCAAAGAGAATACGCAGGATTAATATTGGCATCCTATCCAAGGAGGATGGCCATACATATCCTACCTAAGTAAGATATGTAATTTCCGTTTTAATTCTTTAACCCATTCCCAAACCACCGGGAATCCCATGCCTTAGGAAGTGTGTGAACTCACCTCGGTTTGCTCGGTTAGATTCTCAAATGTAGCTAACAGTCAATGTCGGTCAATCACGTCCTAATATGATTACTAGTTACTCATTTATTGATTTTCAAATAGAGCACAAAGTTCCTAGACGTATCTATCACATAACATGCATTACTTTAACGGTTTATGCCCATATAAACTTCCCATCTATTCCCATTCATAAATAAACATACGATATTGCACATAACACTTTTATTGACACATAACATGTTAGATCATTCACAGATAACATACTCGACATTTAGACACGCAAATTACAACTTATGTCATTTCAGCTTTAATATTCAAAACCGGGCTGTTTTCGGACATTTCAATAAAATAGTTAACTTATTCCAAAAATTCCCAAATTTTTACAGAATGTCTTAAATGATCCAAATATTATTGTGTAAAAATATCAAGGTCTGGTTCATTACGAATATTTTATAAAAATTCATTTTCCAAACTGAAATCAGATTTATCTTTTTCTGACTGCAGTCCACGGAATAATTTATTTAAAATTCATAGAGAGTCCAATTTACGAAATTCCAGTGAGAGAATTACAAATGCATCGGTGGTCATCTACAGTACAAATTGCATGATCTAACTCTACACAGAATTCAAGTTATGGCAGAAAACAGAACGCATATTTTCAGCAGTAAAAATGCAGCTTTAGCTGCTGTTACAAAATGACACTTTAAAAATAGTAAACGGAGTCCAAAAATTATGATTCCAGTGCCATTAGAACCGTATTTCATAATACTTAAATCTAGACTTCAGAAAATACATTTTTCGTTAAGTTACAGTCCTGTTACATCCAACTGAAGTTGGCTGTAATCACTAAACAGCCTACTGTTTCAGCCTTTAACTTTCTAACTTGTGTTCGATTGATTCCGTTAACATGTTTAGTGATCACAACAACAACAAACATCAATATTAACCAGCAAATCATCAGGAAATCAACAAGAATCATAACAACATCATATTAACATCACTTCATCACTAGACTAGTTTATGTTCAAGACTTGTTTAAAGTTCTTTAGAGTTTCTTATCATTTTGATCACTACACGTCTTTAACCACCTAAACAAGATGTAAGAAGCAAAGATCTAAGTTCTTACCACTAGTTCAAGACTAGGGAAGTTCAAGAGTAGAAAAGTGGTGGTTAATAGCGAATAGAGAAGGTCCTTCCACTTCCGAACGCACCGAGCTTCGTTGTATGCCTTCTAACACCTATGGATGTTTGTGGAATGTATGAGAAATGAGTTGAAGGAGGTGGTATGGTGATGGTTGTTGGCTGCCGAAACAAAGGAAGAAGGGAGAGGAAGTTTGTTAAGGTGAAGAAGATGATATGATGGCCATGAAGAACTAGAGGGTATTTAACAAGTCTTCCACCCATTCTTTAACCCTTGGTCCCTATGCTTCTTAAGTACATGACATATCCAATTAACAATTCCAAAAAATCTAGGTGTGGGGGACACCCATCATAACCGTAGATCAAGGGGGGGGGGGGGTATAGGGTTGGGTTTCAACTAGTTAGTTAGTGGTTTGGTTGGAAATCAAAGGTTTAGTTAGTGGTTTATCGTGTGTTATTAAATGTATAGCGTGTTAGGGTGTTCGGGGACCCTAACTAGCTTAGAAAAATAAAAACAATGTGTTTGACAATATTTTTGTGTTTCGGGTAGTGTCCGGTTGTTTGGTTCGATACTGTTCCGTTAAAGTGCTTAATTAATCCGTAAAGTGTCCTGTATATATATTTTTGTAGCACTTTTAATTTTCAACACTTAGTTAGTAACTTTTCTGCACACTACTAGTATGTTAACAAGCACATGTAAGTATAACACAGAAATCAGAAAGCAGTTAAATGATTCAGCAAAGTCATCAAGTACTTTAATTAACATTAATAGATTGTACGGTTACATGTAAATTTGAGGGTTGTCACAGAACAAATGCTTACGTAAATAGAACTTTGCCTTCTTGGCCCACGTGGTGGAACAAAAGGGCAAAGGAAAGAACATAAGCGATGTTCCAGTAGTGTGTGATTTCCCTAACGTCTTTCCTGAAGAACTACCTGGTCTTCCTCCTCCTAGATCTATTGATTTTCGTATTGATCTGATACCTGGCGCGACTCCTGTCGCCAAGACCCCTTACTGACTTGCACCTTCCGAGATACAAGAGCTATCTAGTCAATTGCAAGAATTGCTCGATAAGGGATTCATTCATCCAAGTACCTCTTCGTGGGGTGCTGCTGTGCTATTCGTCAAGAAGAAAGATGGTTCATTTCGTATGTGTATCGACTACCGTGAACTTAATAAGCTTACCGTTAAGAATCGCTATCCTCTCCCTCGTATCGATGATTTATTCGACCAACTACAAGGCGCGTCCTGTTTCTCGAAAATCGATCTTCGATCCGGCTATCATCAGCTCCGTGTTCTTGAAGATGATGTACCCAAAACCGCATTTCGTACTCGTTATGGGCAGTACGAGTTCGTGGTCATGCCTTTTGGCCTGACCAACGCACCCACCGTGTTCATGGATCTTATGAATCGTGTTTGTAAATCTTATCTGGATCGTTTTGTGATAGTCTTTATTGATGATATCCTCATTTATTCTAAAACTAGAGCTGATCATGCTCGTCATTTATGCTTGATGCTTGAGTTACTACATGGTGAACGCTTATACGCTAAATTCCCTAAGTGTGAGTTCTGGATTAATGAAGTACAATTTCTTGGTCACGTTGTTTGTAAGCAAGGTATCCATGTTGACCCTTCTAAAATCGAAGCTGTGAACAATTGGAGTACGCCTAAATCTGCATCTGAGATTCGTTCTTTCCTAGGATTGGCAGGTTATTACCGTCGATTTATCTAGGAGTTTTCTAAGATCGCCGTTCCTCTTACTTCGTTGACTCAAAAAGAGAAATCTTTTTCTTGGGGTCCCGAGCAAGTGGAATCTTTTCAGACTCTTAAGACCCTTTTGTGTAACACTCCTGTTCTTACTCTACCTGATGGGAATGACGACTTCGTGGTATATTGCGATGCCTCGAACCGTGGCTTGGGTTGTTTGCTCATGCAGCGGCACAAGGTTATTACTTATGCCTCTCGTCAACTCAAGATACATGAGAAAACTATACTACTCATGATCTGGAGCTTGGTGTAGTTATGTTTGCGTTAAAGATTTGGCGACACTACCTATATGGAACTAAGTGTGTGGTTTTCACTGACCATAAGAGCCTTCAACATATCTTAACCAAAAAGAACTGAACATGCGATAGAGACGTTGGGTGGAATTGCTTAACAACTATGACTGCGAGATTCGCTATC
>JARYGA010052919.1:0-48254 GCA_030545235.1 Helianthus tuberosus
GTGCATTTTGCGACGAAACTATTTTCGGGTATCAAAACACTTTGTTTTTATATCAAATCAGTTTTCTAACTTAGTTAAACATGTTTTAACATGTTTAACTCGTCACTTTTAGTCTAGTGCATATATAGGGTCGTAAGTCAAGCGGTCTTGACAACCGCTTAGACTTTCAAACCTGACCCGTTTGGTCGATCTTTAGGATCCGACCAAACATATTTTGAGACCATATTTGTATAGGGAATAAGCTTCCAAGGTTATATCTTATGGTCACTAAGTTTAATGAGTTGTATGATAGATAGTTTATATGCCTTAGGTAAATGACCAAAATGCCCTTTTCATGCATAATTTGAATTTAAACATATGTTACTTAATTTTTGACACTTAAACTGATTATGCAACATATTGAAACATGTTAGGGCATATAATACTTGTCATAGGACTAGTTAGGCGTCTCGAACGTGCATTTGCGCGAATGATGCGTTAAAGTAGCATAGACTACCTTAACGGGTCATAGCGGGTTGTAAGCACTTAGGATAGGTTCCAATCAAAATGTAGGCTTTGTTAAACCATATCACATGAGTTCCAATACTCATTTGGTTTACGAGAACTCATTCTACCCGATCTCCCGATTTAGTTACCTATTGTTTAACATAGTGATTCCATACTAGGTGCCACTTGATTCCTTGATTTCCGAGCTTTGTTGGGACACATAATCAAGGATACTTGCAATCTTAGGTGAGTATATAGTACCCTCTTTTACCGCTTTCAAATGTTTTGGGGTAAAACATATGTGCCTATTCATTATTTTCATGATTTCAACTATATGATTACACATGCATAGTACTTATCTTTTGACGAATTGAACTATTGCCCATGGCTTAAACACTGATTTTCAAAGTTTGTTAGACTAATTGTTGGTTCATATTGTTATTTATACATTCATTAACAATGATCAAGCCGATTGGTAGTACGGTATAGCGCTATAGGACTAGACACCCCATTCTTGTTGTATGGAATGTCAGAAACCAAAGTTTTAACCAAATAGAATTGCCTCTGGGGTATTTCTATAGTCTCCAAAGTGTAGTTTGATGCACTAGGTTTGAATGTATTACCAAATCGCGATATATGGTATATTTCGATATACTACCAACGTGATACTGTTTTGCTAAAGCATAGTTTGATATGCTATTGTTTCTTAAAGTATAATTTGATATACTACCAAATCATGATTTAGGTATATTTCGATATACTACCAACGTGATACTATTTTACCAAAGTATAATTTGATATACTACCGACTTTGTTATTTCACAAACTAAAGTATATGTTGATATACTACCAAAGCATAGTTGATATGCTATTTTCAAAACCAAAGCATAATTTGATATGTAATTTACAAAACCAAAGTATAATTTGATATACTACCGATGCTTCCATTCTTAAAACAAAGTATACTTGTGATATACTACCAAATCTATTACTTCAATAACCAAAGTATATTTTGATATACTATCTGTTTAACTATTTCAAAACTAAAGTATATTTTGATATACTATTAAACCGACTTTCTCAAAACCAAAGTATATTTTTGTATATACTACAAACCCTTTTATCAAATCAATGTGTTTAGAAACCAAACTATTTACAAGGATTCAAGGCTATATTTTGTAAACATAAAACCTTTTCTTATGTTACCCAAAGCCATGAATCTAATTCACAAAACCTATGTTACTCACAGGCATTTTTATGCTAACGTTTTATTTTTCACATATGTTTCAGGTGCTACTATGTGATGATTGTTGATGCATGCTACACATAAGTAGGGCTGGCAATTTTACACGAATACACGACACGAACCTACATGAAGTTAACAGGTATCGTGTATGGCCTTAACAGGTATCATGTACCAAACAGGTAGACACGAGATTACCTGTTAATTTTCATGTATAAACAGGTTAAATACCTGTTTACCTGTTAATACCCGTTAGTACACGATAAGAAATTAAATTAAATAAAACTCATCAGCCATGTGTGTGTGGGTTCTTTAATTCCTTTCTATTTTCATTCCTAATTCAATTCAAAAAAAAAAAACCCTAAACTCCCTCTGTAACTCTCAGATAGCATGTCGTGTTCGTGTTTTTGTTCGTGTTTACAGGTATTAACAGGTAATTTTCGTGTATAATAGTCGAACAGTCGTGTTAACAGGTATTAACAGGTAATTTTCGTGTATATCATGTCATGTCGTGTTCGTGTTTGTGTTCGTGTTTGAAAAGAAGGACACGATAAGTTATCGTGTCGTGTTCGTGTATGGGATTTCGTGTATCGTGTCTTATCATGTCGTGTCTTATCGTGTACGGGTATACACGATATGCCAGCCTTACACATAAGATGGACTCGTGCCTTAGCGATTTTAAAACTTGAAAGAAAATTATTTGTATTTATCTGCTTTGTAATAAAACAATGAGTTCGTTACTGGAATAAAACAAATCTTTAATCTCCATGTGTTGTGAAACAATGATTTTGTTACGACACTCCACGACGTTTCCGCCGCGGTTTGATGTTTTACGAGGTAGGGCTATGACAGAAAAGTTGGTATCAGAGCTCAGGGTTATAGGGAATTAGGTTATTAGTAATGCTTTGACCTAGACTATAACCTTCCTAGGACCCTAATGCGAGTTTACTTGTGTTTAGATCTTAAAACAAAACCGTCATCTATCTTTAGATGACAACTACAACAAGAACACGAATTACAAATCCGTTTTGAAAACCAATCATCTATTCTTAGGTGATTTATTATAAGGTTTTGAACCTTCAAAGTTTTCAAAATCATGTCAAAGTTTGGGTCTAAATAATGTGAACACGTGCAATCTGGAAGGGTGGGTGCCTGTACCTCGAGATTTCTGTCTACGGCTAAAGTGTTCGTACAAATCCACATAATCGGACCAGTCACTCTTACCTGGGAACTCTTGGGATGAGTGTCCACTTATAGGCTATAGCATGTCTTTGCGATACATTAATATGACCCATTTACTTTGATTAGTCACAGTGTCGTTTGTTTGTTTTAGGTAACGAACAAATGATCACAATCTTCATGCTTTGTCGATATTCTTTCAAGCATTCAATTTTGACTATCCATGATCATCTCACTCGTTTCTTTTCATGTTTCCTTGTTCTTTTAGAATGCCTCCTCGACGTGACCAAACTCAGGATGCCGCCATAGCAGCCTTAATCACTCAGTAAATCGCTGTTGTACTGCCAAACCTGATAGCCCAGATAAACTAAGCAAACAACAACAATAACAACAATGCACCTGCTCCGTGAAACTATAAACAGTTCAACTTAGCTAAGCCACTCACATTTACTGGGTCTGAAGGGGCCACTGGGCTTCTACAATGGTTTGAGAGTCTCGAAAGCACGTTTCATCATGTATAATGCCCAAACGAGCGAAAGGTTGAATTTGCATCAAGTGTATTCCAGAAAAGAGCACTTACATGGTGGAATGGTGTAATGAGGGATAGGGGTGCCGAAGTGGCAATGGCACAAACCTGTGAAGAGCTTCGAGCTCTAATGATGAAGGAATTCTATCCTCGTCATGAACTTAGGGCATTGGAAAGGGAATTCGACGATCTTAAGCAAGACAGTGGTGAACATCGAGCCTACACTGATCGTTATGAAGAACTGAGCCTATTATGTCCTACCATGGTTACGCCTTTGGATAAGGCGATCGAAAAGTACATCGATGGTCTCCCTGACCCAGTTCAGGACTTTGTTACTGGTAGTAACCCTACCACAGTTAGGCAGGCTATTGAATTATCCGCTACCCTGACTGAATCACAGATCAGGAAGGGTAAACTTTTCCGAAAAGGTGACCAGAAACCATCTGACAAGTCTGCACAATAAAAAACAGATGATAAACAGACTGAGTCCTTTAAAAACTCAAAGAAGCGTAAGGCCTCACAAAACTTCGCAGTAGTTGCTCAGAATAATCAGGTTGCACCAAACTAGCTAGCACAGCCTCGTGCTAGGAAAAACTATGTTGGTACTGCACCTTTGTGCAACAAATGCAACCGTCATCATCTGAATTAAACACCGTGTCACAAATGTACCCACTGTGGGCGATTGGGACATTTGGTCAATACATACCGTCATGCTATCCAGAACCAAGTTGCTGCAAATCCTGCTGCTGCTTAAGCACGATCTCCACCTGGGTCGTGCTACAACTGTGGTGATCTTACTCACTATCGGAACAATTGCCCAGGGCTTGTTAATGAAAATCCAGCACGTGGACGAGCATTTAACATAAACGAGGCAAACGCAAATGACAATGCAGCAGTGAACAATTAGACTTTTGTATTTTCCTTGTTGTTATCTGTGACACTTGAAACCTTTCAATTGATACATAAATAAGATTTGTTATTTCAATTTTAATTAGAAAACTGTTACGATTGTGTGTATGTGTGACATACCCCTACAATACCGACACCAAGGAACCGTGTTCCTTGCAAGACAAATTACTCATGTGGTTCTTTCATTTTTATGATCACTCGTGATCTCCCCGAAAATCCTAAGTACTTGTTCCTTTTAAGAAATAAAGTACACAATACAAGTTACAAATTCTTAAACAGATACTTAAAGTACCATTTCAAAACCTTGATTTGATATCTAAAAGTACTTTCTTAAGTCCTTAATTGGACCTATACTATATAACCATGTACACAATTATCAATAACATTTTTGCTTCATGTGTTGACTTAACATGCCTAACACATTGATTTCAAGGACCCTTTTCGCGTCATATGCTGACTTAGCATATCTAGCACCTTGATTTCATGAACACTTCACTTCGTATGTTGACCTAACTTACCAAGTACATGGATTTCAAAACATTTTCACCAAACAACTTCCAAATCTTTATAGAATCTTCCTATCTTTATAGTTAGATCCTTATGAATGTTTAAAAGCGCAAAATCAAAAGTCCTTAATTGGATTCTTTGTGTGCTTTAATACGTATGTTATGATTCGATAAAGACAAAACCAAATCCTTATAAGATCTTCCTATCTTCATAGTGAGATTCTTGAGGATGTTTAAAGTACTAATTGAAGTCCTTGATTGGATTTCTGGTATACTTTAAATACATATATACAAGTTAATGAACAAGCTAATAACCAAGTTGACGACTATGCGATTATGTGATTATGTGCAATTCTGATGCTCGTTATCTAAATCCTGGTAGAATCTTCCGTATTTTCATATGTTAGATTCTCAGAAGGATACTCAAAGTACTATCTTAAATCCTTAAGGGGCTTTTCTATGCAAATAGTAAGACCCTTGGAATTCCAAAGTGCTATTTCAAAACTATTATTTGATTCAAAGTTAAAAAGACCCTTTGGTGATCTATTTAAAGAGATCGTACGTCGGTCTAGTTAAAGAGATCATGTGTTGATCTAGTTAAAAAGGTCGTTCGTTGATCTAGTTAAAGAGATCCTTTAGTGGTCTAGTCAAGTCATTACTTGTTTGTTCAATTGATTTTTCCCCTAGACCCTTACGCATTATGAAATAAACTGTGTGAACCTACGCATTATGAAATAAAATTTGCGGACTATGCAAGGAATTACGTAATTATGGATGCATACATAATTATGGAATTCAGTGCACAGAAACCACATCAAGTTTTGTCATGTGTTAAGACCTATAGTGATGAAAATAATGAGAAAGGAACAATGTAAAAAGGGCTTGGTGGATACGCCGCTGGTACTTCATATATATAAGTGTTCCTTATTACATTGCGAGCATAGCGTTATTTAAGTTACTAGAAGTCCTGGACCTTGACCAATGTTATTTTATCTTACACTTTCTGACTCCGATTTCGAGCACACACAAGTTTCCTATAATAGTTTTCATAGGAAACATTCTACTATATGTTGTTCGAAACTCCATATTTTGTTGCAACAAGGACATCACTTTGACATTAACAAGGCGCTCTTGAGCTTCAGAATAATCATACATCTATTATTGGGAGTGAAGTTTAAATCTTCGGATCTGAACTCATCCTTATAAAGAACAGACGTGTACGATTAACAAATTCACTAGAAATCCAAACGTGGCATAGAGTTTTACTTAGGGAACGGATGTTTCATTCGAAAGCGAAACAATCACATCTGTTTTCACAGGTTTCCTCTAAAATTAAAATTCAGGATGAAATTTCCTAAAGTAGGGGAGACTGTGACATCTGTGTCTCTCCGACCATCATACAAATTCAAATCCAATGAAATCTTGTGTTTCATTCTTGGGATTTGTACAATTTCATGTGACATTCACACATATCAATTCTAGTTCGATTTCAAGCTTTAAATCGCTTTCTGGGAAGTTATACGCAAACTGATGCGTAAACGTAATCAGTTTAATGCGAAAAACACTCTGAAATAGTGAGATAGACGTAACATACCTTAAATAACCTTTACATAACTTAGAAATAAGTTTTCAAGGGTTTGGTGTGTCGAAAACAAGTTTATTTGATCACAAGGACTATTTGCGACAAACTGTGAAAGTAGGCCGATTCGTGTAGCAACGAACATTCCTGAACATGATCATAAGCTAAACATACCCTAAATATCCTTTACATAGCTTAGAAATAGGATTTAAGGGGTTCGGTATGCGAAAATGCGCTTATTTCATCAACAGGGACTAATAGCGTCAAAAAGTGCATAGGTTTGCATTTACGCGCATATCTTACGTTCTAAACATATCCGGACATCCAAAAATTTTTGTAATCATTAAAATATTTTATTTTAGTGATTGTAATGCAAAAATACCATTGGTAGCGTAACTTGAATCGATTTCGCGTCTGTTCGAGTTTTCATCGTAATTAACCGAATAACGCAACCGTACGACCAAACGAACCGACATCCGAGATATTTACAAGCATATTTCAAGTTCCCTATGCTTTAACATCCTTGTAGAGCCTTAAAATTGTCTTAACGGGGTTTAAACATGTCGAAAATGGCTTAAAGAGTGTGCAGGGACCAAAACTACCATTTTTGAAACTTTTGCATGGTAGCGCCACGCGAGGGTACCCCCTTCCTCTTTGGCGCGACGCGACGGCATGATTTTGGTAGAATTTTTGTTTGTTGCATCAGCAGCTATGTGGCAGCCCCATATTCACCCATTTCATGACTAATCACTTGATTTTAACACCATTTAACCTGCAATTAACATGTGTCCACACCCTCATATGATCATGACAACTCATAGGTCACATGTAATGATCTTAAGGCTTCAAGATTGCTATAAATAGCATTGAGTTTTGGCCATTTTTCTTGCACATCATCTTCTTCTTCTCTAATCTGCATTTGAGAGTCTATCATATTAAGTTGAAGGCCTCCATTCTGGTTTTCTTAGTTCTATTTTCCTAGCTTGGACCCTTTATAAGTGATCTTTCATATTTAGTTGTTTATTTTAAGAAAGAAAGTCAAACAATGTTTGACTTTCAGCTTTGACCACGAATTGGTCAAGTCAAAGTTCAATTGAACTTTGCAACGTGAGCGTAATCACGATGGTTATAATCCCTTACGATTATACCTACTGATTACCACGTGATTAGTCGAAGTGACGTGTCAAAGTTTCGGTCAAAATGCACGATTATGTGCATTTTGCGACGAAACTATTTTTGGGTATCAAAACACTTTGTTTTGATATCAAAATAGTTTTCTAACTTAGTTAAACATGTTTTAACATGTTTAACTCGTCACTTTTAGTCTAGTGCTTGTTTAGGGTCGTAAGTCAAGCGGTCTTGACAACCTCTTAGATTTTCGAACCCGACCCATTTGATCGATCATTAGGATCCGACCAAACATATTTTGAGACCATAGTTGTATAGGGAATAACCTTCCGAGGTTATACCTTATGGCGCTTAGTTTAATTAGTTGTATGATAGGTAGTTTATATGCCTTAGGTAAATGACCAAAATGCCCTAGTCATGCATAATTTGAATTTAAACATATGTAACTTAATTTTTGACACTTAAACTGATTATGCAACATATTTAAACATGTTAGGGCATATAATACTTATCATAGGACTAGTTAGGGGTCTCGAACGCGCATTTGCGCGAATGATGCGTTAAAGTAGCCTAGACTACCTTAACGGGCCGTAAGCACTAAGGATAGATTCCGAATTAGAATGTAGGCTTTGTTAAACCATATCACATGAGTTCCAATACTCATTTGGTTTATGAGACCTCATTCAAACCGATCTCCCAATTTAGGTACCGATTGTTTAACATATTGATTCCATACTAGGTGCCACTTGATTCCTTGATTTCCGAGCTTTGTTAGGACACATAATCAAGGATACTTGCAATCTCAAGTGAGTACATAGTCCCCTGTTTTACCGCTTTCAGACGTTTTGGGGTGAAACATATGTGCCTATTCATTATTTTCATGATTTCAACTATATGATTACACATGCATAGTACTTATCTTTTGACGAATTGAACTATTGCACATGGCTTAAACACTGATTTTCAAAGTTTGTTAGACTAATTGTTGGTTCATATAGTTATTTATACATTCATTAACACTGATCAAGCCGATTGGTAGTACGATATAGCGCTATAGGACTAGACACCCCATTCCTGTTGTATGGAATGTCAGAAAGCAAAGTTTTAACCAAATAGAATTGCATCTGTGGTATTTCTATAGTCTCCAATGTGTAGTTTGATGCACAAGGTTTGAATGTATTACCAAACCGCGATATATGGTATATTTCGATATACTACCAACGTGATACAGTTTTTCTAAAGCATAGTTTGATATGCTATTGTTTACTAAAGTATAATTTGATATACTACCAAATCATGATTTAGGTATATTTCGATATACTACCAACGTGATACTATTTTACCAAAGTATAATTTGATATACTACCGACTTTGCTATTTCACAAACTAAAGTATATGTTGATATACTACCAAAGCATAGTTGATATGCTATTTTCAAAACCAAAGCATAGTTTGATATGTTATTTACAAAACCAAAGTATAATTTGATATACTATCGTTGCTTCCATTCTTAAACCAAAGTATACTTGTGATATACTACCAAATCTATTATTTCAGTAACCAAAGTATATTTTGATATACTATTTGTTTAACTATTTCAAAGCTAAAGTATATTTTGATATACTATCTATCCGATTTTCTAAAAACCAAAGTATATTTTGTATATACTACAAACCATTTTATCAAATCAATGTGTTTAGAAACCAAACTATTTACAAGGATTCATGGCTGTATTTTTTAAACATAAAACCTTTTCTTATGTTACCCAAAGCCATGAATCTAATTCACAAAACCTATGTTACTCACGGGCATTTTTATGCTGACGTTTTATTTTTCGCATATGTTTTAGGTGCTACTATGTGATGATTGTTGATGCATGCTACACATAGGATGGACTCGTGCCTTAGCGACTTTAAAACTTGAAAGACAATTATTTGTATTTATCTGATTTGTAATAAACAATGAGTTCGTTACTGGAATAAAACAAATCTTTAAACTCCACGTGTTGTGAAACAATGATTCTGTTACGACACTCCCCGATGTTTCCTCCGCGGTTTGTTGTTTTACGCGGTCGGGGTGTGACAAATACCAGTATGGAAGTGGGAGAACATTGTGATGGATCTCATTACTAAACTACCACGCACATCTAGAGGTTATGATGCCATTTTGGTAGTCATTGATCGTCTAACAAAGTCAGCACACTTTTTTCCGATTCATGAGGATCGATCTGCTGACAAACTCGCCAAGATCTACATTGATGAGATAGTATCTTCTCATGGTGTTCATTTAAACATCATATCAGATCGTGATGCTCGATTCTCATCTTACTTTTGGAAGACCATGCAATCTGCCATGGGAACCAAACTAAATTTGAGCACTGCTTATCATTCTCAAACGGATGTGTCAGACCCCGACCGCGTAAAACAAAGAAACCACGGGGGAAAAGTCGGGTAGTGAAGCGACAGAATTATTGTTTCACAACCATGGATTCAAAAGTTTCGTTTTATTTAGTTATTAAACACTTACAGTGTTTAAAGTTAAAATAAACAAGTTCACATATCGACTATCATCGTTATTAAGTCACTAAGGCCTTGTCCAGTCCTAAGTGAGCATGCATCCTAGTTGCAATCAACATCATTCAACACCACCTGAAACATATGCGAAAATAAAGTCAGCCAGAAATGTCGGCGAGCACATAGGTTTTGTGAGAGTATTGGATTCATGGCTCGTTTACATATTGCAATACCTCATTTGACTACAAGAGTCGATAATTGAAAACCTTGTTTTGAAAAGAGTTTGGTATTGCAATATGATTAACCAGCTCAAAATAAGTTGGTTATAGTTTATCAAATCTCGTTGCCATGAATTTTAACCCAAAACATTTGTTTAAGTAAAATAAATCGTTAATCGTTCTCGTAATAAAACTCGTATGGTTTATATCGTATTGTAAACATCGTTGCGTGACATCGTTTAAAATCGTTCATCCAAGTGAACTAAATAATGCTACCGAATATAATACGATAAAAGCACTTATATATAAGAAGTACCAGCGGTGTATCTACCATGCTTTTATCACATTACACCCGTCCTGTTATCTAATCATAAACCAAGAACCGATCGTTCGTTCAATTCGTTTAACTTGTTTAAATCATTCAAAATCGTTCAATCCTTTAATCGTTCAATCGTTCAAAATCGTTCACGTTTTAATTGTGAAACTAACTTTTGGTCGTCTCGCTTATAACATTCAAACCTTTGTAACTCGTCCATCGTTCAACTCGTATTAACAAACCACCAAAGGGTAAGTTAACAATTAATAGGTTCAGTCGTTACCCACATAACCCCCACACATAACCATGTGCAGTCCGATAACGGGATTTGTCAGGTCCTATGGTACCACAACCTAATACTGGTCGGCTTAGCCAAAGCTAATGAATGTCATTCATTATGTAAATATGTCCAACAAGTTCGTTCACATTTATCCAAATCGTTATTGTTTAATATAAACCATAGAATTCGTTTTTGAAATCATCGTTGAAATCATCAAAATCGTTTAACACATATGAATCACCCCAAAACAATTGAAAACAGTAAAATAGGGGAACTATGTACTCACATTGAAGTGCAAAGTATCCTCGATTAAAAGAACTTATCAAAGCTCGGGCAAACCAAGGAAATCAAATAGCACCTAGTAATCGGATCGCTAGGTTAATAAATCGACACCTTAATCGGAAGATCGGGTAGAATGAGGTCTCGTAAACCAAATGAGTATTGGAACTCATGTGATATGGTTTAACAAAGCCTACATTCTAAATCGGAACCTATCCTAAGTGCTTATGACCCGTTACGACCCATTAAGGTAGTTTATGCTACGTTAATGCGTCGTTCGCGCGAATGCGCGTTCGAGACGCCTAACTAGTCCTATGACAAGTGTTATATGCCCTAACATGTTTAAACATGTTGCATAATCAGTTTAAGTGACAAAAATTAAGTTACATATGCTTAAAATCCAATTATGCATGAAATGGGCATTTTGGTCATTTTCCTAAGGCATATAAACTACCTATCATACAACTAATTAAACTAAGTGACCATAAGGTATAACCTCGGAAGGTTATTCCCTATATAACTATGGTCACAAAATATGCTTGGTCGGATCCTAATGATCGACCAAACGGGTCGGGTTCGAAAGTCTAAGCGGTTGTCAAGACCGCTTGACTTACGACCCTAAACAAGCACTAGACTAAAAGTGGCGAGTTAAACATGTTAAAACATGTTCAACTAAGTTAGAAAACAAGTTTGATATCAAAACAAAGTGTTTTGATACCCAAAAATAGCTTTGTTTCAAAATACGCATAAACACGTATTTTGACCGAAACTTTGACTCGTCGCTTCGACTAATCAATGTGGTAATCAGTAGGTATAGTCACAAGGGACTATAACCATCGTGATTACGCTCACGTTCCATGTTCAAACGAACTTTGTGTTGACCAAATTTATGGTTAAAGCAGAAAGTCAAACACTGTTTGACTTTCTCGCTTGAAAAGCAAAAACAAGCAGGAAAGAAGCTTACAAAGGGTCCAAGCAAGGAAGAATTGAACCAAAATACTCAGGTATGAAGCCTTAGCTTCAACTTAGAGCAGAATTGATTCAATTTGTGAGGAATGAATGAGAAAACCACTTATATTTATAGTAAGTTTGGATCAAGGAGATCATTCCATGTGTTAGGAGGTTTAATCTTGACCCTACACTTGTGGAACATGGTTTCTAATACAACGGGATGCTCTAAAATAAGTCCATAGTATTGAAAAGTTGCATAAAAGACCCTGAAGTTCAAACTGGTTGCTGAAAATGGAGTTTCTGTCAAAATAGGGGGCTCGCGTGCCGCCACGGGTACCCCCCTTTGCTGTGGCGCGACGCCACACCCTACCTGAGCCAGAAACTTTCGAAACTTGGCAAGAATGGTCCCTGCAGCATGTTTAAGCCATTTTCGACGCGTTTAAACCCCGTTAACCCATTTTCAAGGCTCAAAAATGAAGTTAAAGTATAGGGGACTTGAAACATGCTTGAATTATCTCGGACGTCGGTTCGTTTGGTCGTACGGTTGCGTTATTCGGTTAATTACGACGAAACACGAACGGACGTGAAAAACGATCCAAATTACGCGACGAGTGGTATATTTGCATTCCAATCACTAAAATAAAATATTTTAAATGATTACAAAAATTTTTGGATGTCCGGATATGTTCAGAACGTAAGATATGCGCGAAAATGCAAACTTATGCACTTTTTGACGCTTTTAGTCCCTATTGATCAAATAAGCGTATTTTTGCATAACGAACCCCTCAAAGCCTATTTCTAAGCTATGTAAATGATATTTAGGTTATTTTTAGCTTATGATCAAGTTCCGGAATGTTCGTTACAGTACAGATCAGCATACTTTTGCAGTTTGACACAAATAGTCCCTGCGATCGAAGAAACTAGTTTTCGACACACCAAACCATCCAAAACTTATTTATATGTTATGTAAAGGTTATTTAAGGTATGTTAAGCCTATTTCACTATTCCGGAGTGTTTTTCGCATTAAACTGATTACGTTTACGCATCAGTTTGCGTATGACTTTCTAGAAAGCGATTTAAAGCTTGAAATCGAACGAGAATCAAATCGTAAAATCATCAAACACAAATACACAAATATTAACACCAAAAAACATCGTTTCATTGATAATTGGTATTGTTTTACATCGTATATCGTTTACAGAGCACAGTTGTCACAGTCTCCCCTACTTTAGGAAATTTCGTCTAGAAATTTTAACTAGAGGAAACTTGTGAAAACAAATGTGGATATTTCGCTTTCATTTGGTCCTCACGCTCCCAAGTAAACTCTAGGCCACGTTTGGACTCCCAACGAACTTTGACCAATCGAATTCGCTTGTTCTTCAGTTGTTTAGTTTCACGGTCCACTATCTCCACGTGTTTCTCGACAAAGTGCATCGTTTTATCAACTTGAATTTCGTCGAGTGGAATATGAAGATCAGTATCGGCTAAACATTTTCATAAATTGGACACGTGGAATGTTGGGTGAATATTCCCAAGCTCTGGAGGTAGCTCTAATCGATAGGTAACATTTCCAATTCTTTCAACAATATTAAATGGTCCAACATATCGAGGTGCAAGTTTTCCTTTCTTTCCAAATCTCACCACTCCCTTCCAAGGTGACACCTTGGGTAGGACACAGTCTCTGACTTGAAATTCCAAGGGCTTACGTCGCATATCCGCATAACTCTTTTGACGGCTTCTAGCTGTCAGAAGATTATCGCGAATTTTCTTGATTTTATCCGTTGTTTCCAGAATGAGCTCAGGTCCAGTAAGCTGAGCTTCACCGATCTCATTCCAACGGGCAGGTGAACGGCATTTTGGACCGTATAAAGCTTCGAACGGTGCCATATTGATACTAGCATGTTAACTATTGTTGTAAGAGAACTCGATCAGCGGAAGATGAGAATCCCAATAACCACCAAAGTCTATCACACATGCTCTAAGCATATCCTCCAATGTTTGTATCGTCCTCTCAGATTGTCCATCTGTTTGGGGATGATAAGCAGGGCTTAGATTTAGTTTGGTTCCCATAGTAGATTGCATGGTCTTCCAAAAATGAGATGAAAATCGAGCATCATGATAAGATATGATATCCAAGGGAACACCATGTCGAGAAACAATCTCATCAACATAAATCTTGGCAAGTTTATCAGCAGATAGATCCTCCCAAATCAGTATAAAATGAGCTGACTTCGTAAATCGATCAATGATAACCCAAATAGCATCATGACCTCTAGATGTGTACGGTAACTTAGTGCTGAGATCCATCGCAATGTTCTCCCATTTCCAAATCGGTATTTCTGGTTGTACAAGCAAACCAGATGGTCGTTGATGTTCAGCCTTGACTTTGAGACAAGTTAGGCATTTCGATACATACAAAGCAATATCCTTTTTCACACCAGGCCACCAGTACCGAGTACGAAGACCTTGTACATTTTGTCAGCACCAGGATGGATAGAATATCAAGACTTGTGAGATTCGTCCATCACCAAAGTGCGAAGATTGTCTTGTTTCGGAATCCACAAACGATGCTTGAAATAGAGTAACCCATCGTCCTTCGTTTCGAGTTTAAGCTCTAGTTGACGTGGTAATTCCTTACCCATCAAATTTTGTGTAACACAAGTATGTTGAGCTTGAGAGACACGAGTTTGAATATCAGATAGAGTTCAAATAAAATTAAGCTTGACTCATTCTTTTTGACTTTGCGCATCAGCTACGACATTAGCCTTACCAGGATGGTAGCGAATCTCGTAATTGTAATTGTTATATAGCACAACCCATCGTCGTTGCCTCATGTTCAGCTCCTTCTGATTAAGAATATGCTGGAGACTTTTGTGGTCTGTGAAAACCACACACTTCGTGCCATAAAGATAGTGTCTCCAGATTTTGAGTGCAAAAACCACAGCTCCCAACTCAAGATCATGAGTCGTATAGTTCTTCTCGTGAACTTTCAATTGTCTGGATGCATAAGCTATAACTTTACCTCTTTGGATAAGAAAAAAACCAAGGCCAAAATTTGACGCGTCACAATAGACAACTAAATCATCGTTTCCTTCGGGCAAAGATAAAACAGGAGCATCACAGAGTTTTCGTTTTAGCGTTTGGAACGCTTCTTCTTGTTTAGGTCCCCACTCAAAAGGCTTATTCTTCTGAGTCAAAGCAGTGAGAGGAACCGCAATCTTTGAGAAGTTTGAAATAAATCGTCCATAGTAACCAGCAAGACCAAGAAAAGAACGAACTTCTGTAGGTGTCGTAGGTGTGTTCCAATCCTTAATAGCAGCTATTTTGGAAGGATCCACATGAATACCCTGCTCGTTAACAATATGACCCAAAAATTGAGCTTCATTAAGCCAAAATTCGCACTTGGAGAATTTAGCAAAAAGTTTCTCCTTCTTTAGGAGTTCCATCGTCAGACGAAGGTGTTGTTCGTGATCAGCTCGAGACTTCGAATAAATGAGAATGTCGTCAATGAACACAATGATGAACTTGTCTAGATAAGGTTTACAAACCCTATTCATTAAATCCATGAAAACAGTCGGGGCATTTGTCAAACCAAAAGGCATGACAGTGAGCTCGTAATGACCATATCTCATACGGAAAGCAGTTTTGGGAATATCTTCTTCGAGTACACGAAGCTGATGATACCCAGAATGTAGATCGATCTTAGAAAAACATGTAGCACCTTGCAGCTGATCAAATAGATCATCTATTCGTGGTAGGGGATATCGATTCTTGATGGTAAGCTTGTTAAGCTCACGATAATCGATACACATTCGAAAAGATCCATCTTTCCTTTTCACAAACAGGACTGGAGCGCCCCAAGGTGAATAACTCGGTCGGATGAATCCTTTATCAGACAACTCTTGAAGCTGTTTAGATAACTCTTGCATCTCAGATGGTGCAAGATGATAAGGTGCTTTTTCAATCAGGTTAGCATTAGGAACAAGATCAATATGAAACTCAACTTGACGAACTGGAGGCAAACCAGGCAGTTCATCAGGAAACACTTCTGGATAATCTTGAACAATCGGAATATCTTGAATACACTTGCTCTTGTCTCTCTCCTCGGTGACATGTGCCATAAAAGCCACATATCCTTTTCGTAAATAATTTTGGGCTTTCGTACATGACATGAGTTTCAGACCATCAGATGGTTTCTCGCCATGAACCTCTAGAACTTCACCAGATGAAAGAGGAATACGAACAATCTTATCGAAACAAACCACCTCAGCAAGAAACTTAGTTAACAAATCCATCCCTACGATAATGTCGAAACTCCCAAGTTGCATTGGTGTGAGGTCAATAGGAAAAAGATGGTTATCGAGGTTCAATTGACAATCGCGGATAACAGAATCGAGTACAAGAAGTTTACCAGTAGCAACTTCAACAGATAAAGGTTTCCTCAGTTTAGTTCTAGGTATCGCAGGCAAAGGCTCAAATAATAACGAAACAAAACTTCTATTGGCACCAGAATTAGCATGAGCCTCGTTTGCATTCAGATTGTACACTCGTCCACGAGCGGGATTCACATTCGCGTTGGCATTCGCAAGCCTCGGACAGTTGTTACGGAAGTAACCCATCTCTCCGCAATTATAACATGAAGCAGGTGGGAATCTAGCAGCATTTCCCTGAACCTGTACTGGGTTCTGAGCAGCTTGATTCTGACCCAAACGACAAATGTTGCCCATATGCCCAAGTTTACCACAATTTGTACACTGTTTACAAGCTTACTGAGTCGCATGATGACCATTGCACCGATTGCAGTGAGGTGCGGTACCAGCATACTGTTTACTTGCAAGAGGTTGAGCTGGTGGGTTTTGAGCATTTTTCCCGGTAACAGCAAAATTCTGGGGAGCCTTTCTCTTCCTTGATCTCCTCGAAGATTTCCCCTTTTTCTTTCCCTTACCCTTGTCTAGTGTGGTATCGGTCGACTGCTTCTTGTCACCCTTACAAGTAAGTTTACCCTTCCTGACTTGAGACTCAATCAGGGTTGCAGCCAGTTCAATTGCTTGACGTACAGTGGTAGGATTACTACCAAATACAATGTCTTGCATAGAATCGGGTAGACCATCGATATACCTCTCAATCGCTTTCTCCAATGGGGTAACCATAGTAGGACACAACATACTTAGCTCCTCATAACGATCCGTATAAGCACGGTGTTCTCCCCTATCCTGTTTCAAATCATCGAACTCTCATTCCAAAGCCCTTATCTCGTGAGAGCCCGTAGCTCTTCCCAAGTTTGTGCCATTGCCACATCGGCACCCCTATCACGCATCACACTGTTCCACCATGTAAGAGCACGCTTCTCGAAAACACTAGATGCAAACTCAACCTTTTGTTCATTCGGACACTGAACATGTCTAAATGTGCTTTCCAGACTCTCAAACCATTGTAGGAGCGCAGTTGCTCCTTGAGACCCAGAATACTTCAGTGGTTTAGCCCAATTAAATGTTTTGAAACTACACTGAGCATTGTTGTTATTGTTCGTTTGATTAATCTGAGTTCTTAGGTTCGGAATCACAGCAGCCATTTGCTGAGCAACAAGGGCTGTGATTTCAGGGTTAGTTTGAGGTTTTGCATCTCGTCGAGGAGGCATATTCTAAAAATAACAAGGAAACATGAGAAATGAGTGAGATCGATAATTGCATAAAAAAAAGAGGTATTGAAAACATCGACAAAACAAAAGGAAGGCGATCATTTGTTCGTTACCTCGAACAAACAAACAACACACAGTGACTAATCAAAGTAAATGGGTCAATATAATGTATCGCGAAGACATGATTTAGCCTATAAGTGGACACTCACCCCAAGAGTTCCCAGGTAAGAGTGACTGGTCCGATTATGTGGATTTGTACGAACACTCTAGCCTTAGACAGATGTGACAACTGTGTTCAGTAATCGATGTACAAATGTAAAACAATGTTTATTATTAATAAAACAATGTGCTTTGGTGTTATTATATATGTTTTGGTGTTATTATGTGTTTGATAATTTTACGATTTGATTCGAGTTCGATTTCAAGCTTTAAATCGCTTTCTGGAAGGTTATACGCAAACTGGTGCGTAAACGCAGTCAGTTTAATCCGACAAACACTCCGGAATAGTGACATAGGCTTAAAATACCTTAAATAACCTCCACAAAACTTAGAAATAAGTTTTGGATGGTTTGGTGTGTTGAAATCAAGTTTGTTCGATCGCAGGGACTAATTGTGTCAAACTGTGAAACTATACCGATTTGTATAGTAACGTACATTCCGGAACTTGATCATAAGTTAAACATGCCCTAAATATCCTTTACATAGCTTAGAAATAGGCTTGGAGGGTTTCGGTATGCTAAAATAAACTTATTTGATCAATAGGGACTAAAAGCGTCAAAAAGTGCACAAGTTTGCAGTTTCGCGCATATCTTACGTTCTGAATATATCCGGACATCCAAAAATATATGTAATCATTAAAAAAAATATTTTAGTGATTGGCATGATAAAATTCCATTCGTCGCTTAATTTGGATCGTTTTTGCGTCCGTTACGACTTCCGTCGTAATTAACTGAATAACGCAACCGTACGACCAAACGAGCCGACATCCGAGATGTTTTTGAGCATGTTTTGAGTTCCCTATACTTTAACTTCATTTTAGAGCCTTGAAATGGGGTTAACGGGGCTTAAACGTGCCAAAAAATGCATTAAAATGCAAGTTCCTTAAGTGCAGGGACCATTTTGTAATTTCTGGATAGTTGCCCAGGCGGGCCGCGTAAGCCTGGTGCCTCTGGCTACACGGGCTGCGATAGAACACCCAGATCAGAAACATGTTTTCTGAAACAGCAGCTGGTATCCAGGCTTTTGGACATGGTTTTTACCAATCTATGGGCTATTCTAAGGTGCCCATGGTATTTCAAAACCATGGGTGCATGTGTACGGTCCAGATTTAAGCTCGGTTTACGAGGAACGATCCTAACGGTTCTTGTTTTCCTATAAATACCCATGCCCTTCACTTGATTTCTGCACACTTGATCTGAATTACACTCTAAGTTTGAGCCTTTGCTTCATACCAGAGTGATTTGGATCAAGATCTTCCTAGCTTGGACCCTTTGTAAGCGTTCTTTCGTTCTTTTATGCGTTTTAAGCATGAAAGTCAAACAGAGTTTGACTTTCAGCTTTGACCAGTTTATGGTCAACACAAAGTTCATTCGAACTTTGCAACGTGAGCGTAATCACGATGGTTATAGTCCCTTGTGACTATACCTACTGATTACCACGTTGACTAGGCGTAGTGACGAGTCGTAGTTTCGGTCAAAATGCGTATTTGTGCGTATTTTGTAACCGAACTACTCTTGGGTATCAAAACCGTTTGTTTTGATACCAAAACTTGTTTTCTAACTTAACTAAACATGTTTTAGCATGTTTAGCTCGTCACTTTTAATTTAGTGCTTATGTAGAGTCGTAAGTCAAGCGGACTAAACACCCGCTTAGACTTTCGAAGTCGACCCGTTTGGTCGATCATTAGGATCCGACCAAACATGTTTAGTGACCATAGTTGCATAGGGAATAACCTTCCGAGGTTATACCTTATGGTCACTTAGGTTTAATTAGTTGTATGATAGGTTGTTTATATGCCTTAGGTAAATGACCAAAATGCCCTTTTCATGCATAATTGAATTTTAAGCATATGTAACATTAACTTTTGTCATTTAATTGGTTATGCAACATGTTTAGGCATAAAATACTTTTCATAGGACTAGTTAGACATCTCGAACGCGCGTTGCGCGAACGATGCGTTAAAGTAGCGTAAGCTACCTTAATGGGTCGCAATGGGTCGAAAGCACTTAGGTTAGGTTCCGATTTAGAATGTAGGCTTTGTTAAACCTTATCACATGAGTTCCAATACTCATTTGGTTTACGAAACTTCATTCTATCGGATCTTCCGATTTAGGTGTCGATTGTTTTACTAGTGATTCGATTACTAGGTGCTGCTTGATTTCTCTGGTTTACTTGAGTTTGTGGAAATTCTTTTGATTGAGGATACTTTGCACTTCATGTGAGTACATAGTTCCCCTATTTTACTGTTTTCAATTGTTTTGGGGTGATTCATATGTATCAAAATGATTTCGATATTTTAACGATGGTTTCAAAAACGATTAAGATGGTTTATACTAAACTAATAACGATTTCGATAATGTGAATGAACTTGTTTGTTGTAGTTACATAACGAATGACATTCATTAATTTTGGCCGAACCGACCAGTATTAGGTTATGGTACCATAGGATCTGACAAATCCCATTATCAGACTGCACCCATGGTTATGTGTGGGTTATGTGGGTAACGACTGAATCTGTGATTGTTAACTTCCCCTTTGGTGGTTTGTTAATGCGAGAAGCGAGATAGTCGAGTCACGAAGGTTTGAATGTTATTATCGAGACGACCATAAATAGTTTTCACAATTAAAATGAGGATGATTTAAACGATTTAAACGAGTTAACGATTTGGAAACGATTTGAACAAGTTAAACAAGTGGATAAACGATTGGTTTTTGGTTAAGTGTTTAGATAACGGGACGGGTGTAATGTGGTGAAAACATGGTAGATTCGCCGCTGGTACTTCTTATATATTAGTGTTTTCAACATATTACATACCGTGGCGTTATTTAGTTCACTTAGGTAAACGATTTTGAAACGATGTCATATAACGATGTTTTCGAGAAGATATAAACCATACGAGTTTTATTAACGAGTTATTTCGAAATATTTTACAATTTGGTTTACTAAAATAAATGTTTTTGGGTTAAGAATATTGGCTACAAGGTTTTATAAATTATAACCCGCTTGATTTGAGTTGGTTAATTATGTTGCAATATTATACACTTTTCAAAACAAGGTTTTTAATAAGGTATTGCAACATGTAAACTAACCATGAATCCGACACTCTTATAAAACCTATGTGCTCGCCAGCATTTCTTTGCTGACTTTGTTTTTACATATGTTTCAGATGTTGTTGCTTGATGTTGATTGCTAGGATGCAGGAGTCACATAGTATCTGGATGAGGCCTTAGTGACATAATAACAGTGATAGTCGATATGTAACTTGTTTGTTTCGTGTTAAAACAATGTAAATTACTTACTGAATAAAGAAAACGAAACTTTTTTTTGTATTCCATGGTTGTGAAACAATAATTCTATTACAACACTCCCCGACGTTTCCGACACGATTTGTTGTTTTACGTGGTCGGGGTGTGACTACTATTAACCCGAGGTACATGCACCCACCCTTCCAGATTGTACGTGTTCACATTATAAGACCCAAACTTTTACGAGATTTTGAAAACTATGAAGGTTCAAAACATTTTAACAAATCATCCAAGAATAGATGATTGATTTTCAAATCAGATTTGTTATTATGTTCTCATTGTGGTTGTCACCTAAAGATAGGTGACGATATTGTTTTAAAATCTAAACGCAAGAAACGCGCGTTAGTGTCCTAGAAAAGTTATAGTCTAGGTCAAAGCATTACTAATAACCTAATTCCCTATAACCATTGGCTCTGATACCAACTCTTCTGTCACACCCCGACCGCGTAAAACAACGAAACTGCGGCGGAAACATCGGGGAGTGGAGTGACAGAATTATTGTTTCACAACCATGGATTCAAAAGTTTCGTTTTATTTAGTTATTAAACATTTACATCGTCTTAAAGTTAAAACAAACAAGTTCATATATCGACTATCGTCGTTATTAAGCCACTAAGGCCTTGTCCAGTTCTAAGTGAGCATGAGTCCTAGTCGCAATCAACATCATTCAACACCACCTGAAACATATGCGAAAATAAAGTCAGCAAGAAATGCAGCGAGCACATAGGTTTTGTGAGAGTATTGGATTCATGGCTCGTTTACATATTGAAATACCTCGTTTGACTACAAAAGTCGATAATCGAAAACCTTGTTTTGAAAAGAGTTTGGTATTGCAATATGATTAACCAACTCAAAATAAGTTGGTTATTGTTTATAAAATCTCGTTTCCATGAATCTTAACCCAAAATATTTGTTTAAGTAAACCAAATCGTAAATTGTTCTCGTAATAAAACTCGTATGGTTTATATCGTATTGTAAACATCGTTGCGAGACATCGTTTAAAATCGTTTGTCCAAGTGAACTAAATAACGCTACGAAATATAATACGATAAAAGCACTTATATATAAGAAGTACCAGCGGCGTATCTACCATGCTTTTATCACATTACACCCGTCCCGTTATCTAATCAAAAACCAAAAACCAATCGTTCGTTCAATTCGTTTAACTTGTTTAAATCGTTCAAAATCGTTCTCGTTTTAATTGTGAAACTAACTTTTGGTCGTCTCGCTTATAACATTCAAACCTTCGTAACTCATCCATCGTTCAACTCGTATTAACAAACCACCAAAGGGTAAGCAAACAATTAACAGGTTCAGTCGTTACCCACATAACTCCCACACATAACCATGGGTGCAGTCCGACAATGGGATTTGTCAGATCCTATGGTACCATAACCTAATACTGGTCGGCTTGGCCAAAGCTAATGAATGTCATTCGTTATGTAAATATGTCCAAAAAGTTCGTTAACAATTATCGAAATCGTTATTGTTTAATATAAACCATAGTATTCGTTTTTGAAATCATCGTTGAAATCATTGAAATCGTTTAACACATATGAATCACCCCAAAACAATTGAAAACAGTAAAATAGGGGAACTACGTACTCACATTGAAGTGCAAAGTATCCTCGACTAAAAGAACTTATCAAAACTCTGGCAAACCAAGGAAATCAAATAGCACCTAGTAATCAGATCGCTAGGTTAATAAATCGACACCTAAATCGGAAGATCGGGTAGAATGAGGTCTTGTAAACCAAATGAGTATTGGAACTCATGTGATATGGTTTAACAAAGCCTACATTCTAAATCGGAACCTAACCTAAGTGCTTATGACCCATTACGACCCATTAAGGTAGCTTATGCTACTTTAATGCGTCGTTCGCGCGAATGCGCGTTCGAGACGCCTAACTAGTCCTATGAAAAGTGTTATATGCCCTAACATGTTTAAATATGTTGCATAATCAGTTTAAGTGACAAAAATTAAGTTACGTATGCTTAAAATCCAATTATGCATAAAAAGGGCATTTTGGTCATTTTCCTAAGGCATATAAACTACCTATCATACAACTAATTAAACTAAGTGACCATAAGCTATAACCACAGAAGGTTATTCCCTATACAACTATGGTCACAAAATATGCTTGGTCGGATCCTATTGATCGACCAAACGGGTCGGGTTCGAAAGTCTAAGCGATTGTCAAGACCGCTTGACTTACGACCCTAAACAAGCACTAGACTAAAAGTGACGAGTTAAACATGTTAAAACATGTTCAACTAAGTTAGAAAACATGTTTGATATCAAAACAAAGTGTTTTGATACCCGAAAATAGCTTCGTTGCAAAATACGCATAAACACGTATTTTGACCGAAACTTTGACTCGTCACTTCGACTAATCAACGTGGCAATCATTAGGTATAGTCACAAGGGACCAATGTTGTAGAAGGCGCTTGGCGCTAGTCGGGCGGTGAGGTACCGCCTAGGGATTAATCGGGATTAATCGGAATGGGATTTTTATATGTATTTTTTCAAAATTATATATATATACCCAATAATATAAAAATAATACTTCAAAATTCACATAAATACTTCAAGTTTCAGATAGTATGGTTCGATTTTGACCGATTTTGACCAATTTTGACCGCCTAGGACCGATTTTGACCGATTAATATAGTCCAATTAATCCGATTTTTGACCGCCTAGGTGCCGCCTTTGACCGACATTGACCATGGCCGATTAATTGACCGACTAGCTCAAAATTAGGCAGTAAGTGACCGCCTAGCGCCTTGGCGCCGATTAATCGGCCGCCTAGGCCGATTTCTGCAACACTGCAAGGGACTATAACCATCGTGATTACGCTCACGTTGCAAAGTTCAAATGAACTTTGTGTTGACCAAATTCATGGTCAAAGCAGAAAGTCAAACACTGCTTGACTTTCACGCTGGAAAAGCATAAACAAGCATGAATGAAGCTTACAAAGGGTCCAAGCAAGGAAGAATTGAACCAAAATACTCAGGTATGAAGCCTTAGCTTCAACTTAGAGCAGAATTGATTCAATTTGTGAGGAATGAATGAGAAACCCACTTCTATTTATAGTAAGTTTGGATCAAGGAGATCATTCCATGTGTTAGGTGTCACACCCCGACCGCGTTAAAACAACAAAACGCGGCGGAAACACCGGGGAGTGTCATAACATAATCATTGTTTCACAACACATGGATTTGAAGTTTCGTTTTATTGAATTAAGTTTATTACATTGTATGGAAATCAGAAATAAAACTTGAACAATTGTCTTTAATTGTTATTATGTCACTAATGCCTCGTTCATCCCTATGTGAACATGCATCATAATCATCATCAAACATCATCAACTATGGTACCTGAAACATATGTGAAAATACGTTAGCATAAAAATGCCGGCGAGTACATAGGTTTTGTGTGAGTGTTAGATTCATGGCTCGTTTACATGTTGCAATACCTCATTTGATTACAAGAGTCGATAATAGAAAACCTTATTTTTGAAAAGTGTTTAGTATTGCAATATGATTAACCATCTCAAACTAAGTTGGTTATAGTTTATAAAATCCCGTTACCATGAATCTTAATCCAAAACATTTGTTTAAGTAAACCAATTTGTAAATTGTTCTCGTAAAATAACTCGTATGGTTTATATCATTTAGTAAACATCGTTGTGTGACATCGTTTAAAATCGTTCGTCCAAGAGATCTAGATAATGCAACGACATGTAATGTGTTAAAAGCACTTATATATAGGAAGTACCAGAGGCGTATCCACCATGCTTTTATCACATTACACCCGCCCAGTTACCTAATCACTTACCATAACCCAATCGTTTAATAGTTCAATTAGTTCCAATCGTTCAAATAGTTCAAATAGTTCACATAGATCAAATAGTTCCGATCGTTCAAATAGTTCACATAGATCAAATAGTTCCAATCGTTCAAACAGTTCAAATAGTTCACATAGTTTAATAGCTCCAGTGGTTCAATAGTTCAAAGCGTTCACATAGTTCAGATGGTTCCAGTGGTTCAAATAGCTCAAATAGTTCACATAGTTCAATAGCTCTAGTGGTTCAATAGTTCACATCATTCACATAGTTCAGATAGTTCCAGTGAATTTAATAGTTCAAATAGTTCACATAGTTCAATAGCTCCAGTGGTTCAATAGTTCAAATCGTTCACATAGTTCAGATAGTTCTAGTGGTTCAAATAGTACAATATAAACAATAGCATTCGTTTTAGGAAACTCAAAATTCGTTTAGTACACATGAATCACCCCAAAACATTTGAAAACAGTAAAAGAGGGGAACAATGTACTCACATTGAATGAAAGTATCCTCGATTAAATGAACTTAACAAAGCTCGGGCAAACCAAGGAAATCAAGTGGTACCTATTAATCGGATCAGTAAGTTAATAAATCGACACCTAAATCGAAAGATCGGATAGAATGAGGTCTCATAAACCAAATGAGTATTGGAACTCATATGATATGGTTTAACAAAGCCTACATTCTAAATCGGAACCTATCCTAAGTGCTTACGACCCGTTACGACCCATTAAGGTAGCTTACGCTAGTTTAACGCGTCGTTCACGTGAATGCACGTTCGAGACGCCTAACTAGTCCTATGACAAGTATTATATGCCCTAACATGTTTAAATATGTTGCATAATCAATTTAAGTGACAAAATTTAAGTTACATATACTTAAAATCCAATAATACATGAAAAGGGCATTTTGATCATTTTCCTAAGGCATATAAACTACCTATCTTACTACTAATTCAACTAAGTGACCATAAGGTATAACCTCGGAAGGTTATTCCCTATGCAACTACGGTCACAAAATATGCTTGATCGGATCCTAATGATAGACTAAACGGGTCGGGTTCGAAAGTCTAAGCGGTTACAACCCTAAACAAGCACTAGCCTAAAAGTGACGAGTTAAACATGTTAAAACATGTTTAAATAAGTTAGAAAACAAGTTTGATATCAAAACAAAGTGTTTTGGTACCCGAAAATAACTTCGTCGCAAAATACGCATAAACACATATTTTGACCGAAATTTTGACTCATCACTTCAACTAATCAACGTGGTAATCAGTAGGTATAGTCACAAGGGACCATAACCATCGTGATTACGCTCACGTTGCAAAGTTCAAACGAACTTTGTGTTGACCAAATCATAGTCAAAGCAGAAAGTCAAACACTGTTTGAATTTCATGCTTGAAAAGCATAAAAAGCATGATAAAAGCTTATAAAAGGTCCAAGCAAGGAAGAATTGATCCAAAACACTCAGGTATGAAGTCTTAAACTTCAACTTAGAGCAGATTTTGAATCAATTGTGAGGAATGAAGTGAAGAACCCATGTCTATTTATAGTAAGTTTGTATCAAGGAGATCATTCCATGTGTTAGAAGGTTCAATCTTGACCCTACACTTGTGGAACATGGTTTCTAATACAATGGGAGCTTTAAAACCAGTCCATAGTATTGAAAAATTAGCACAAAAGGACCCTGAAATTCAAGCCAGTTGCTGAAACAAGGCTTCTGCCCAGATAGGGCCGTCGTGTCGCGCGACGGCAAGAGCCCTTAGGTGCCGCGCAGTGCTACGGCTAGGCTGCTAGTTTCATAATTTTACAAAACAGATCCCTACACACTATTCAGGGGATTTTTGACGCGTTTAAGCCCTGTTAACCCATTTTCAAGGCTCAATAAAGATGTCAAAGTATAGGTGTGACGTCTGTGCCTCCACGACCATCAAAAAAAATACCAAATCAAGGAAATATTTTATTTCATACTTGGGATTTGTTTAAATATATGTATCATTTGCACATATCAATTCTCGTTCGATTTCGAGCTCTAAATCGCTTTCTGGAAAGTTATACGTGAACTGGTGCGTAAACGTAATCAGTTTAACACGACAATCACTCCGGAATAGTTACATAGGCTTAACATACCTTCAATAACCTTTTCATAACTTAGAAATGAGTTTTGGAGGGTTTGGTGTGTCAAAATCATGTTTATTCACTTACAAGGACTAATTTCGACAAACTGTGAAGTATGCCGATTCGTATGGTATCGAACCTTCCGGAATATGATCATAAGTTAAACATACCCTAAATATCCTTTACATAGCTTAGAAATAGGCTTTGAGGGGTTCGGTATGCTAAAATAAACTTATTTGGTCAAACAGGGACTAAAAGCGTCAAAAAGTGCATAAGTTTGCATTTTCGCGCATATCTTACGTTCTGAATATATCCGGACATCCAAAAATTTATGTAATCATTAAAATATTTTATTTTAGTGATTGGTATGCAAAAATTCCATTCGTCGCTTAATTTGGATCGTTTTTGCGTCCGTTACGATTTTCGTCGTAGTTAACCGAACAACGCAACCGTACGACCAAACGAACCGACATCTGAGATATTTTTGAGCATATTTTAAGTTTCCTATACTTTAACTTCATTTTAGATCCTTGAAATGGGGTTAACGGGGCTTAAACGTGTCAAAAATGCATTGAAAACCAAGTTTTAGGCCTGCAGGGACAAAAATTGTAAATCTGCCAAACTTCTTAGGCCTGGGGCGTAAGACTAAGCCTATTCTTTCGCGGCCCGCGTCAGACTTTAAGCTCAGAAACATTGAATTTGGTCATTTTAGCTGAATTTGATGGTTTTGATCATAGATTATCAATACCATTTGAGGGTATTTGATGTCCCATTGTTTAGTATACCATGTGCCCAAATGTAAGGTTAAGATTCAAGCACGAATAACGAGGAACGATCCTAAAGGTTGTGGGTTTTCTATAAATACCCAACACTTTCATTCTCATTCCTCACAAATCTGATTCAAATGCTCTAAGTTGAAGTTTAACACTTCATACATGAGCAATTTGGATCAAGATCTTCCAAGCTTGGACCCTTTGTAAGTTTCTTTCACGCTTTTATGTGTTTTTAAGCGTAAAAGTCAAACAGTGTTTGGCTTTCTTCTTTGACCAGTCATTGGCCAACACGAAGTTCGTTTGAACTTCGCAACGTGAGCGTAATCACGATGGTCATAATCCTTTGTGACTATACCTACTGATTACCACGTTATTTAGGCGTAGTGACGAGTTATAGTTTCGGTCAAAATACGTGCCTATGCGTATTTTGTAACCAAACTAATCTTGGGTATCAAAACCGTTTGTTTTGATATCAAACTTGTTTTCTAACTTCGTTAAACATGTTTTAACATGTTTAACTCGTCACTTTTAGTTTAGTGCTTATACAGGGTCGTAAGATAAGCGGTCTAAACAATCGCTTAGACTTTCGAACCCGACCCGTTTGGTCGATCATTAGGATCCGACCAAACATATTTTGTGACCATAGTTGTATAGGGAATAACCTTCCGAGGTTATACCTTATGGTCACTTAGTTTAAGTAGTTGTATGATAGGTAGTTTATATGCCTTAGGAAAAATGACCAAAATGCCCATTTTATGCATAATTGGATTTTAAGCATATGTAACATAAACTTTTTTCACCTAACTGATTATGCAACATATTTAAACATGTATAGGCATATAATACTTGTCATAGGACTAGTTAGATGTCTCGAACGCGCATTTGCGCGAATCACGAGTTAAAGTAGCATAAGCTACCTAAACGAGTCGTGATGGGTCGTAAGCACTTAGGTTAGGGTTCAATTAAGTATGTAGGCTTTGTTAAACCATATCATATGAGTTCCAATACTCATTTGGTGTACGAAACCTCATCTTATCCGATCTTCCGATTTAGGTCCGGTTTATTTACATAGTAACTCATACTAGGTGCCGATTGATTCCGGGCTCCCTCTAGCTTTGCTTGGTTGTTGTTCAAGACCTCTAAGCATTCTCAAGTGAGTACATAGTTCCACTATTTTACTATTTTCGATTGTTTTAGGGTGATTCATATGTGTTAAATGATTTCGATTTTTTAACGATGGTTTCAAAAATGATTAAAATGGTTTATACAAAATTAAAAACGTTTCGATAATGTGAACAAACTTGTTGGTTGTAATTACATAACGAATAAGATTTCATTAATTTTGGCTGAACCGACCAGTATTAGGTTATGGTACCATAGGATCTGACAAATCCCGTTATCAGACTACACCCATGGTTATGTGTGGGTTAGGTGGGTAACGACTGAATCTGTGATTGTTAATTTACCCTTTGGTGGTTTATTAATGCGAGTTTCGAGATAGTCGAGTTGCGAAGGTTTGGATGTTATTAGCGAAACGACCAAAAGTAGTTTTCACAATTAAAACGAGAATGATTTAAACGACGAAGCGATTTTAACGAGTTAAACGATTTGGGTAAACGATTGGGTTTGGTTAGTGTTTAGATAACGAGACGGGTGTAATGTGACGAAAACATGGTAGATACGCCGCTTGTACTTCTTATATATAAGTGTTTTCATCATATTACATACCGTGGCGTTATTTAGTTCACTTGGGTAAACGATTTTGAAACGATATCACACAACGATGTTTTCTGAATAATATAAACCATACGAGTTTTATTAACGAGTTTTTACGAGATGTTTTACAATTTGATTTAATTAAACAAATGTTTTGGGGTTAAGAAGCATGGCTACGAGATTTTACAAATTATAACCAACTTGATTTGAGTTGGTTAATTATGTTGCAATATTAAATACTTTTCAAAACAAGGTTTTTAATTAGGTATTGCAACATGTAAACTAGCCATGAATCCGACACTCTTATAAAACCTATGTGCTCGCCAGCATTTCTTTGCTGATTTTGTTTTTACATATGTTTCAGGTGTTGTTGAATGATGTTGATTGCTAAGATACATGCTCACATAGGACTGGACGAGGCCTTAGTGACTTAATAACAATGATAGACTATGTTTAACTTGTTTGTTTAGATTTCAAGACAAGACAATGTAAATGGTTAATCTTTAAATAAAACGAAACTTCAAATTTCCGTGTGTTATAAAACAATGATTCTGTTACAACACTCCCCGACGATTCCGCCGTGATTTGTTGTTTTACGCGGTCGGGGTGTGACAGAAGATTTGGTATCAGAGCTTATGGTTATAGGGAATTAGGTTATTAGTAATGCTTTGACCTAGTCTATAACCTTCCTAGGACCCTAACACAAGATTCTTATGTTTAGATCTTAAAACAATACCGTCACCTATCTTTAGGCTACAACCACAATAAGAACATAAATTTCAAATCCGCTTTGAAAACCAATCATCTGTTCTAGGATGATTTATTATAAGGTTTGAACCCTCAAAGTTTTCAAAATCTCGTCAAAGTTGGGTCTTATAATGTTAACACGTGCAATCTGGAAGAGTGGATGCCTGTACTCTGAGTTTTCTGTCTAAGGCTAGAGTGTTCGTACAAAACCACATAATCGGACCAGTCACTCTTACCTGGGAAATCTTGGGGTGAGTGTCCACTTATAGGCTAAAGCATGTCTCCGCGATACATTAATAAGGACCCGCGTACTTTGATTAGTCACCGTCTCATTTGTTTGCCTTAGGTAACAAACAAATGATCACAATTTCTATGCATTGTCATTCTGTTTTGATTATCCGATAACATTTCTCTTGTTTCCTCCTATGTCTTTCATTCCTCCAGAATGTCTCTTCATAGCAGTGACACTCAAATGTCCGAGCAGACTACCAAATTTGCCCAGCGAATAGGCGAAGTAATCCTGAAGACTGTTGAATTAGCTATCGCCATGTCTCATCTCAATGATGAAGCCACCCAAGAAACATCAAAGGAAGCAGAAGCCGAGCCATCGAAAAGGTCAAAGAAGCGTATAGCTTCAAAGGATCCCGTAGCCGTTGCACCAAATCAAGCAGAACCTATCAAGGTGGCAGCACCACCAGCTAAGAAGCCGTACTTAGGAACTGCTCCTTTGTGCAATCAGTGTAACCTCCACCACCATGCCAGTGTCAAATGTCGAAAATGTTTCAACTGTGGACGATGGGGACATCTGGTTAATGTGTGCCGTTTTGCTATCCAAAGCAAAACTGTTGCAGATCCTACTGCTGCACAAGCAGATCCAGCACGAGCTCACTTTCCTCCTGGTACTTGCTATACCTATGGCGAGACAGGTTATGTCAGGGACAAATACCCAAAGATTTTCAATTTAAATCTGACCCACGGATGAGCATTTGGCTGATTAGAAGATGTTACCGCTTTTAATAATCTGAATCTTATGCTAATGTTTCTTGTGTTTTTCGTTGAACTCTGAAACAATCAGTTTTGTTTATAAATAAATTGTTGTTCACAATTCTGATGTACAAATATAGTTGCATATGTGTATGGCATACCCCTACGATACCTACACCAAAGAACCATATATGTAATTCTCTCATTCATATGATCGCTCATGATTCCCTCGTGCTCGTTTCATTCTAAGAAACGAAGTACAGAAGAAAGTGACATTTTGAGTAATCACTTTTAAATCCTTGGTTAGATAACTAAGTATATTTTCTTCAATCTCGTACCCATATCATTACATTGTGGTTTTCATAACAACATACATAGTATAGGTTTTCAAAACAACCTTCATGATTTCAAAATATTTCATATAGTTTGAAAATGATTTTAACCCAGTATATTTACTTAGTATATCAAGTGCATGATTTTGAAAAGCATTATTCATGTTTTCAAAAACCTTATACATAATTTCAAAATTCATCCCACACGATTTTTATAAACATATTTACCTAATATATCTACCTTATGATTTCAAACGTATTACGTAAGATTTCAAAAACATTAAACATATTTCTAAAGAACCCCATGCATAGTTTTCAAAAAGCATTCTGCTCATATTACCCAACCTTCAAATTCTGCCTCATATGTCGCCTTGGCATATCTAGCACCTCAACTTCATGAGCATTCTACCTCATGTATCGACTTAAGCACGTCTAGTGCAAGGTTTCGAAGCGTCTCCCACTTTTCAAATTCCAAAATCCATATATGATCTTCTTATCTTCACAATTAGATCCTTGTAGAAGATTATCGCTCAAATCGGAGCCCTTGATTGGATTCCTTGTACGCCATAATACGGACATTACAATACAATAAGGACAAAGCTGAATTCCTATTAAAATCTTCTTATCTTCATAGTTAGATTCTTGAAGATGTTTAAAGTGCCAAATGAAATCCATGGATTGGATTCCTGGTGTGCTTTAAATACCCATGTCCTAAGATAACAAATTGAAGATCAAGTTAAACAATTATGTGATTATGTGTTTTCTTTTATGTTTTTGTGTGATCCGAATTTTCGTTATCCAAATCCTCGTAGAATCTTCCATATCTTCATATGAGGGATTCATAGTAGGATATCCAAAGGTACTACCTTAAATCCTTAATGGGCTTCTACGTAATAGTTAAGACCCTTGGATTATATAGTACCATTCCATGATTCGAAAGAGACCCTTTGGGTGGTCTAGTTAAAAAGATTGATTCAGAATCTGGTTAAGTATGGCATGTGATGATATAACTGAAAAGACTCCTTGGTGGTCTATTTAAAGAAATCATTTATTGATTTAATTAAAGGACCCTAGGATGGTCTAGTAAGACTCATCACAGGTTGGTTCATTTGGTTTTCCCTACACATTTTAAAAAGGCACTGTGCGGACTATGCAAGGAATAACGTAATTATGGATGCGTACATAATTATGAAATTCAGTGCACATGAACCCCAGAAAGATTTATCATGTGTAAGAACCTATATTGGCAACAATAACGAAACGTGAACAATGTAATGGAGGTACGGTGGACGCACCAATGGCGCGTCATATACTTGTATATATGTGTCCCTCTTACATTGCAAGCATAACATTATTTAAAGTTACTAGAAGTTCAGAACCCTAACCAGTGTTGTTTTATCTTTTCGACTTCATGTTTCCAGCTCTCACAAGTTTCCTCTGATTAAATTTTGGGATGAAATTTCCTGAAGTAGGGGAGACTGTGACGTCTGTGCCTCCACGGCCATCAAACAAATACCAAATCAATGAAATATTGTATTTCATACTTGGGATTTGTTTAAATATGTGTATCATTTTTACATATCAATTCTCGTTCGATTTCGAGCTCTAAATCGCTTTCTGGAGAGTTATACGCGAACTGGTGCGTAAACGTAATCATTTTAATGCGAAAAACACTCCAGAACAGTGACATAGGCTTAACATACCTTAAATAACCTTTACATAACTTAGAAATGAGTTTTGGAGGGTTTGGTGTGTCGAAATCAAGTTTATTCGCTTACAGGGACTAATTTCGACAAACGGAGAAAGTATGCCAATTCGTATGGTATCGAACCTTCTGGAATATGATCATAAGTTAAACATACCCTAAATATCCTTAACATAGCTTAGAAATAGGCTTTGAGGGGTTTGGTATGCTAAAATAAACTTATTTGGTCAAACAGGGACTAAAAGCGTCAAAAAGTGCATAAGTTTGCATTTTCGCGCATATCTTACGTTCTGAATTTATCCGGACATCCAAAAATTTATGTAATCATTAAAATATTTTATTTTAGTGATTGGCATGCTAAAATTCCATTCGTCACTTAATTTGGATCGTTTTTGCGTCCGTTACGATTTTCGTCGTAGTTAACCGAACAACGCAACCGTACGACCAAACGAACCAACATCCGAGATATTTTTTAGCATATTTTAAGCTCCCTATACTTTAATTTCATTTTAGAGCCTTGAAATGGGGTTAACAGGGCTTAAACGTGTCAAAAATGCATCAAAAACCAAGTTTTAGGCCTGCAGAGACTAAAATTTTAAATCTGCAAAACTTCTTAGGCCTGGGGCGTAAGCCTAAGCCAATTCTTACGCAGCCCGCGTCAGACCTTCAGCTCAGAAACATTAAATTTGGTCATTTTGGCTGAATTTGATGGTTTTGATCATAGATTTTCAATACCATTTGATGGTATTTGATGTCCCATTGTTTAGTATACCATGTGCCCAAGTGTATGGTTAAGATTTAAGCACGAATAACGAGGAACGATCCTAACGGTTGTGGGTTTTCTATAAATACCCAACACTTTCATTCTAATTCCTCACAAATCTAATTCAAATGCTCTAAGTTGAAGTTTAACACTTCATACCTGAGCAATTTGGATCAAGATCTTCCTAGCTTGGACCCTTTGTAAGTTTCTTTCATGCTTTTATGCGTTTTTAAGCGTAAAAGTCAAACAGTGTTTGTCTTTCTGCTTTGACCAGTCATTGGTCAACACGAAGTTCGTTTGAACTTCACAACATGAGCGTAATCACGATGGTCATAGTCCTTTGTGACTATACCTACTAATTAACACGTTATTGAGGCGTAGTGACGAGTCATAGTTTCGGTCAAAATACATGCCTATGCGTATTTTGTAACCAAACTATTCTTGGGTATCAAAACCATTTGTTTTGATATCAAACTTGTTTTCTAACTTCATTAAACATGTTTTAACATGTTTAACTCGTCACTTTTATTTTACTGCTTATATAGGGTCGTAACTCGTAAGATAAGCGGTCTAAACAACCGCTTAGACTTTCGAACCCGACCCGTTTGGTCGATCATTAGGATCCGACCAAACATATTTTGTGACCATAGTTGTATAGGGAATAACCTTCTGACGTTATACCTTATGGTCACTTAGTTTAAGTAGTTGTATGATAGGTAGTTTATATGCCTTAGGAAAAATGACCAAAATGCCCTTTTTATGCATAATTGGATTTTAAGCATATGTAACATAAACTTTTGTCACCTAACTGATTATGCAACATATTTAAACATGTATAGGCATATAATACTTGTCATAGGACTAGTTAGACGTCTCGAACGCGCGTTTGCGTGAATGACGCGTTAAAGTAGCATAAGCTACCTAAACGAGTCGTGATGGGTCGTAAGCACTTAGGTTAGGTTTAGATTTAGTATGTAGGCTTTGTTAAACCATATCATATGAGTTCCAATACTCATTTGGTTTACGAAACCTCATCCTATCCGATCTTCCGATTTAGGCCTGGTTTATTTACATAGTAACTCATACTAGGTGCCGATTGATTCTGTGCTCCCTCTAGCTTTACTTGGTTGTTGTTCAAGACTTCTAAGCATTCTCAAGTGAGTACATAGTTCCCCTATTTTATTGTTTTCGATTGTTTTGGGGTGATTCATATGTGTTAAATGATTTCGATGCTTTAACGATGGTTTCGAAAATGATTAAAATGGTTTATACAAAATTAATAACGATTTCGATAATGTGAAGAAACTTGTTGGTTGTAATTACATAACGAATAACATTCACTAATTTTGGCCGAACCAACCAGTATTAGGTTATGGTACCATAGGATCTGACAAATCCCGTTATCAGACTACACCCATGGTTATGTGTGGGTTAGGTGGGTAACGACTGAATCTGTGATTGTTAATTTACCCTTTGGTGGTTTATTAATGCGAGTTTCGAGATAGTCGAGTTGCGAAGGTTTGGATGTTATTAGCGAAACGACCAAAAGTAGTTTTCACAATTAAAACGAGAATGATTTAAACGACGAAGCGATTTTAACGAGTTAAACGATTTGGGTAAACGATTGGGTTTGGTTAGTGTTTAGATAACGAGACGGGTGTAATGTGACGAAAACATGGTAGATACGCCGCTTGTACTTCTTATATATAAGTGTTTTCATCATATTACATACCGTGGCGTTATTTAGTTCACTTGGGTAAACGATTTTGAAACGATATCACACAACGATGTTTTCTGAATAATATAAACCATATGAGTTTTATTAACGAGTTTTTACGAGATGTTTTACAATTTGATTTAATTAAACAAATGTTTTGGGGTTAAGAAGCATGGCTACGAGATTTTACAAATTATAACCAACTTGATTTGAGTTGGTTAATTATGTTGCAATACTAAATACTTTTCAAAACAAGGTTTTTAATTAGGTATTGCAACATGTAAACTAGCCATGAATCCGACACTCTTATAAAACCTATGTGCTCGCCAGCATTTCTTTGCTGACTTTGTTTTTACATATGTTTCAGGTGTTGTTGAATGATGTTGATTGCTAGGATGCATGCTCACATAGGACTAGACAAGGCCTTAGTGACTTAATAACAATTATAGACTATGTTTAACTTGTTTGTTTAGATTTCAAGACAATGTAAATGGTTAATCTTTAAATAAAACGAAACTTCAAATTTCCATGTGTTATGAAACAATGATTCTGTTACAACACTCCCCGATGATTCCACCGCGATTTATTGTTTTATGTGGTCAGGGTGTGACAATAGGGGACATGAAATATGCTTGAATACATCTCGGATGTCGGTTCGTTTCGTCGTACGGTCACGTTATTCGGTTAATTACGACGAAACACGAATGGACGCGAAAAACGATCCAAATTACGCGACAAATGGTATTTTTGCATTCCAAACACTAAAATAAAATATTTTAATTATTACAAAAATTTTTGGATGTCCGGATATGTTCAGAACGTAAGATATGTGCGAAAATGCAAACTTATGCACTTTTTGACGGTTTTAGTCCCTATTGATCAAATAAGCGTATTTTCGCATAACGAACCCCTCAAAGCCTATTTATAAGCTATGTCAAGGATGTTTAAGGTATGTTTAGCTTATGATAAAATTACGGAATGTTCGTTACTATACAAATCGGCATAGTTTCGCAGTTTGACGTAAATAGTCCCTTCGATCGAATAAACTTGTTTTCGACACAACAAACCCTCCAAAACTTATTTCTAAGTTATGTAAAGGTTTTTAAGGTATGTTAAGCTTATGTCACTGTTCCGGAGTGTTTTTCACGTTAAACTTATTACGTTTACGCATCGGTTCGCGTATAGCTTTCTAGAAAGCGATTTAAAGCCCAAAATTGAACAAGAATTGATATTTGCAAATGATACACGTATTTATACAAATCCCAAGTATGAAACACAAGAATTCATTGGTTTTGTATTTGTATGATGGTCAGTCGTAGAGACACAGATGTCACAGTCTCCCCTACTTTAGAAAATTTCGTCCCTAAATTTATTTGTAGGAGTCTGTTTGTAACGTTGTGTTAAACAATTGTCTTGCATGGAATCTAAGGTGTTATCAATTTGCATAGAGTAACACATCAAGGATCTCCATATAAGGCATAACTTTATCATTCCCTGGTGGGTGCTTCCTTAGATAAAGCTAGAAGTGGGAACGAGAGATTTGATTAATGATAAAAATCAAATTAACCAGTAGTTCTGAGGGTATCCCTTAAGAATCTAACTATTAAGGCAGAAAGATCTGGTAAGGATTTGTATTTCATATCTCTAGTGGATATTCTTCAGAAGAGAGAATGAATGGATGATTCATTTTCTCCAATGGATTCTTCGTCAGATATGGAGATGAAAGATGAATAGGTTATTCATTTCCAATGGGTATTTCTTTAAAAGCGGAAATGAATGGATAATTCATTTTCTCCAACGAATGCTTTTATCAGAAACAGAAATGAAGGAATGTATAAGCTGTTCATTTCTCAATGGTTATTTCTTCTGAAACGAAAATGAATGGATGATTCATTTTCCTCGGTGGATGCTTCGTCGGAAGTAGAGATGAAGGATTTTTGCAAAGAATATTCATTTCCCCAATGATTATTTCTTCAGAGGTGAAAATGAAAGATTATTGCAAGGAATATTCATTTCCCTGATGGATATTTCTTCAAAAGTGAAAATGAATGGATAGTTCATTTTCCTCAGTGGATACTTCTTTAGTAGTGGAAATGAAAGATTATTGAAAAGAGTATTCATTTCCCTAATGGATATTTCTTCAGAAGTGAAAATGAATGGATAGTTCATTTTCCTCAGTGAGTACTTCGTCAGAAGTGGAAATGAAAGATTATTGAAAAGGTATTCATTTCCCCAATGGATATTTCTTCAGAAGTGAAAATGAATGGATAGTTCATTTTCCTCAGTGGGTACTTCGTCAGAAGTGGAAATGAAGGAATCGATACATGATTATTCATTCCCCAATGGATTTTTCTTTAGAAGTGAAAATGAATGGATAATTCATTTTCCTCAGTGGATACTTCATCGGAAGTGGAATGGATTTATTTATTTATTTTCCTCAGTGGATATTTCTTCAGAAGCGAAAATAAACGGATAGTTCATGTTCCTCAGTGGGTACTTCATTAGAAACAAAAATGGCAAAATTAACGCAGGATTATTCATTCCCTCAGTGGGTATTTCTTCAAAAGTGAAAATGAATGATCAATTCATTTTCCTCAATGGGTACTTCATCAGAAATGGAATGAATTTATTCATTTTCCTCAGTGGGTATTTCTTCAAAAGCGAAAATGAACGGATGGTTTCTTTTCCTCAGTTGGTACTTTATCAGAAATGAAAATGAAATTGTTCATTTTTCTCTGTGGATATTTCTCAGAAGCGAAAATGAATGGATAATTCATTTTCCTCAGGGGGTACTTCATAAGAAATGAAAATGAACATGGTTCGTGAATAGATTATTCATTTCCCTCAGCGGATATTTCTTTCAGAAGTGAAAAATGAATAGCTAGTTCATTTTTCCTCAGTGGGTACTTCATCAGAAACGGAAATGAATAGAGTTAACTTTAGTTTCTTGTTTATGTTGATACATGACAAAACTTGCTGTGGTTTTTGTGCACTGAATTCCATAATTATGTATGCATCCATAATTTCGTAATTCCTTGCACAGTCCGCACAGTTTATTTTTTAATGTGTAGGGGATAGAATCGGTCGAACAATCTTGTGATAACTTTAATTTGATTAGTTCAGCACATAAACACGTAAGCACATAATAGTTACACAATTGTTCACTTGGTTATTTAATTCGTTATTAGTTTGTTATTAACTTGACGTTGATTTGTACATGGGCATTCAAAGTGTACCAGGAATCCAGTCAATGGACTTCAACTAGCACTTCAAACATCCTCAAGAATTCTATCTTATAAAGATGGGACAATCTTATAAGGATTCGATTTCGTTCACAAAGAATCGTAACATTCGAATTATAGCACACAAAGAATCCAATTAAGGACTTTGATTGTTGTGTTTTAAACGTCCACAAGGGTCTAACTATGAAGATAGGAAGATCCTATATAGATTTGGAATTCATGTAGCGGAAAAAGTTTAGGAACCTAGTGATAGATATGCTAAGAAAACATATGAAACAATTGAATCCTTGAAATCATTGTGCTACTCAGGCTATATCGGCGTATGAAGCAGGGTGTTCTTGAAATCGCGCACTACGTATGCTAAGGCAACATACGAGCGAAATTGTTTTTGAAAGCTATGCTTGGAATCGTTAAAAAAATGCTTTTGAAAACCTTTTGTAATGTTTTTGGAAATCATGTACTAAGTATATTAGATAATCATTTTATAAAATGTTTTAAAACCATGTGAGATGATTTTGGAAACGTGTATGAGGTTTTCGAAAACATGCAAAATCTTTGGAAGTCATATGTTGTGTAAAATATCGTGAAGCTGGGAAGATATGATATGTAAGACTAATCAAGGCTTACGGAAGTACCCTTGGATATCCTATTAAGGATTTAAAGTGGTACTTTGGGTATTCGTCCAGAGTTGTAACTTGCACCTTGTACTTTGTTTCTTAGAAGAAACGAGTACTTAGGATTTTCGTAGAGATCGCGAACGATCATTAAAATGGAAGAACTACAAGAGTAGTTTGTCCTGTAAGGAACACGGTTCCTTGGTGTCGGCATCGAATGGATAAGTTGTTCATACATATAACCACATTTGTACATCGTAATGTAAATAAAGATTTATTTATAAACCAAAATAATTGTTTCATAGACTTGGATAACAAAAGGAAATAATACATAGAGTTCAATCGTTTCTAAACAACATCGTCTTCCAGTCAGTCGAATGCTCATCCACGAGCTGGATTTGCATTAGCAAGCTTTAGGCAATTATTTCGGAAATGGCCCATCTCGCCACAGTTGTAGCAAGAACCTGGTGGAAAACGAGCTTGAGCAGGATTGTTGTCAGCTTGATTTTGTGCAGCTGCAGCTCGATAAACCCTAGTTGTATGACCAGCAAGTCCACAATTTAGGCATTTGCGGCATTTCACACTAGCATGATGATGAAGGTTACATTGGTTGCACATAGGTGCAGTTCCGTTGTATGGCTTCTTAGCAGGGAGTTGAGCTGGTTGGTTAGGGACAGATGGATTGTTTTAAGCAACCACAGCGAAGTTCTGGGAAGCCTTACGCTTCTTTGACTTCTTAGAGGACTCAGTCTGCTTATCCTTTGGCTTAGCTTCATCGGTTGGTTTCTTGTCGCCTTTTCGGAAAAGTTTACCCTTCCTGATCTGAGATTCAGTCAGGGTAGCGGATAGTTCAATGGCTTGTCTAACTGTAGTAGGGTTACTACCAGTAACAATGTCTTGTACTGAGTCAGGGAGGCCATCAATATACTTTTCAAATGCCTTATCCAAAGGCGTAACCATGGTTGGGCATAACAGACTTAATTACTCATATCGGTCCGTGTAGGCTCGATGCTCACCGCTATCTTGCTTAAGATCATCGAACTACCTTTCCAATGCCGTGATTTCATGACGAGGCCAGAATTCCTTCATCATTAGAGCTCGAAGCTCTTCCCAGATTTGAGCCAGTGCCACATCGGCACCCCTATCCCTCATCACGCCATTCCACCATGTTAAGGCTCGTTTCTCAAAAACACTAGATGCGAATTCAACCTTTCGCTCATTTGGACACTGAACATGTCTGAATGTGCTTTCCAGACTCTCGAACCATTGTAGGAGCGCAGTTGCTCCTTGACACCCAGACAATTTTGATGGCTTAGCTGAATTGAACATTTTGAAGTTACACGTAGCATTGTTATTGTTGTTATTGTTATTTGCTTGGTTTATCTGGGTAATGAGGTTCAGAATCACATCAGCTATCTGCTGAACGATTGTGGCTACGAGGGCAACATTTTCAGTTTGATCGCGTCTAGGAGGCATTTTCTAAAAAGAACAAGAAAACATGAGAAACGAGTGAAATTGACATTTGGATAAACAAAAGAGGTATCGAAGATAACAACAAAACGTAAAGAAGGTGATCATTCGTTTGTTATCTCGAACAAACAAACGACGCACAGAGGCTGAACAAAGTAAATAGGTCTTTATAATGTATCGCGAAAACATGCTTTAGCCTATAAGTCCCAAAGATAGGCAACGGTATTATTTTAAGATCTAAGCACAAGAATCTTGTGTTAGGGTCCTAGGAAGGTTATAGTCTAGGGCAAAACATTACTAATAACCTAATTCCCTATAACCATGAGCTCTGATACCAACTTTTCTGTCACACCCCGATCGCGTTAAAACAACAAACCGCGGTGGAAATGTCGGGGAGTGTCGTAATAGAATCATTGTTTCACAACACATGGATTTGAAGTTTCGTTTTATTGAATTAAGTTTATTACATTGTATGGAAATCAGAAATAAAACATGAACAATTGTCTTTCATTGTTATTATGTCACTAAGGCCTCGTCCATCGACTATGGTACCTGAAACATATGTGAAAATACGTCAGCATAAAAATGCCTGCGAGTACATAGGTTTTGTGTGAGTGTTAGATTCATGGCCCGTTTACATGTTGCAATACTGTGACACCTGTGTCTCTACGAACATCAAACAAATACCAAACCAATGAAATATTGTATTTCATACTTGGGATCTGTAGAAATATGTGTATCGTTTGCACATATCAATTTTTGTTCAATTTCAAATTTTACATCGCTTTCTGGAGAGTTATACGCCAACTGGTGCATAAACGTAATCAGTTTAATGCGACAAACACTCCGGAACATCAACATAGGCTTAACATACCTTAAATAACCTTTACATAACTTAGAAATAAGTTTTGAAGGCTTTGGTGTGGCAAAATCAAGTTTAATCGCTTACACTGACTTAATTCGACAAACTACGAAAGTACGACGATTCGTACTGAAACAGACATTTCAGAACATGACCATAAGTTAAACATACCATAAATATCCTTTACATAGCTTAGAAATAGGCTTCGAGGGGTTCGGTGTGCTAAAATAAACTTTTGGGTCATTCAGGGACTAAAAGCGTAAAAAAGTGCACAAGTTTGCATTTTCGCGCATAACTTACATTCTGAATACATCCGGATATCCAAAAATTTATGTAAACACTAAAATATTTTATTTTAGTGTTTGGCATGAGAAAAATCCATTCGTCGCGCAATTTGGATCGTTTTTCGCGCTTATGCGCATTCCGTCGTAATTAAGCGAACATCGCGATCATACGACCAAACGAACCAACATCCGGCATATTTTTGAGCATGTTTCATGTTCACAATGTTTAGGCATCATTTTAGGGCCTTAAAGATGGCTTAACGGGCCTGAAACATGTCTGAAATGAGCTTATAACACAACAGGGACTGAAACTGTCATTTTTGAAAGTTGTTTTCTGATCAGACTGCCCAGGCGGGGTGCGTAAGGTTGACCTTATGCGGGCCGCGAGGCCCTCCCATATCAGCAAAACTTGTTTTAACAGCTGTTAACAACTGTTATGCACTCCAAACCCACATGCAAATGGTATTTCCCAATACTAGGGGCTCAAATGGTTTTGTAAAACCATGGGCTTGAGGTGTGTGGATTAGATTGAAGCACGGTTTTCGAGGAATGATCTTAATGGTCCTAGAAATCCTATAAATACCCCCATGATCTCATTTGCAAAACCCACACCTTTGAATCTGAATTTGTTCTCTAAGTTGCTGTGTTTAACACTTCATACCTGAGAATATTCGGATCAAACCTTTCGTTCTTGGACCCGTTGTAAGTCCTCTTTCGTTCTTTTAGTGTTTCTGTTGGTGCACTAAATGTCTGCTGATTACGTCTTAATCAAGTCTTGTGTCTAGATAGGTTGAATGTACACACAACAGGGTCTTAATTAGGGTTTTTACTTGTTTAACTTGAAGATTTCGCTTGAAATGGTTCAAGCGAAATCAATAACTGATGATTTAGCTTGAAATGAGTTCAAGCAAAATCAACAACTAATGATTTCGCTTCAAACTGATTCAAGCGAAATCTTAGGGTTATAAATAGGTGTTGTGTGGTTCATTTGTAAGAGACTTGGTCATTGTATGTGAGACGAAGTGCTGTCGGATTTGTATCAGAATACATTGTATAAGCACGTAAATCAATCAGAAAAGAAAGATTAAAAGGAAACTAGCTGTTATGACTTTGTTTACGTTGATTCCGCCTTCGTACTCAAAGATGAACTGCCTTAACTGACGTTTCAAGGTCGTAGAACGGTCCAACAAGTGGTATCAGAGCTCAGGACGAGGAGTTCATACCATAGCAGCTTGATATTACCGGATTCTCTTCTTTCTACTCATTTCTTTTTATACTTTTCTGATCTGAATGAGTTCCAACGGTCGAAATGGTCTGATTTTCGAGTATACTGTGTAAAACAGAGTTTTAACAAAGCCTACAAAGATTCGGATTAAAATTCAGATTAAAACTTGTGAAAAATGACCTAAAACTAGATTTCGCTTGAAATAGTTCGAAGGTTAAGATCGATTTCGCTTGAAATTTGGACGATTTCGCTTGAAACAGTTGAAGCGAAATTGATTGGCTGGATTTCGCTTGAATCATTGAACTTGTATTTGGGGATTTCGCTTGAACAGTTGAAGCGAAATTGTTCTTTTAGATTTCGCTTGAAAAATAGCTTAAATCAGATTTCGCTTGAGTGTAATCTTGGATTTCGCTTGAACTATCAGATTCAGTATAACATTTTCGCTTGAAATCCCAAGCGAAATAGTTGATTTCACTTCAATAGTTCAATTCCGCTTGAACTTGCTGATTTTTCAAAACTTAAAAATTTTCTAAGTGTTTGCTGATTTTGCAGGAACATTCACGATGGATGATATTTTCATGAACCCATTTAGCGATATGTACGCGTTCGCTGGAGATTCCGGAAACAATGATACTTCGTCAAGTAATGTGAATGAGAATCCTCCAAAAGAGAAGAAAAAGGAAGCTTGGGAATCGGAAAGTGCTTTCGAAACGTTCAATAAACCTCCAAAGCTAATGGCTATTGAGGAATACAGTCGGTGGTCAAGAAAGTTTGAGGACTGGTTGATGGCATTCGCATTTCCCAGCTGGAAGAGTTTGAAAAATGGTTATGCAAATGGAAACAAAAATGGTGAAACTTTAAGAGCAGCTGAGGAGATTGAGTCGTTTGTAGCTCAACAAAAGTGTGTGGCACTGTTATTTCAGTCAGTCCGGGAAGACATTATTGCCTTGATTGACTATTCAAATGCAAAAGATCTTTGGGAAAAGTTAGAAAAGAAATGTATAGGTAGTGAAGAAATTAAGAAAAACAAAATGAAATTACTTAGAAAAGAGTTTGATCTGTTTGGATGTTTAAAGAACGAGTCAGTTTGTAAAATGATAGAAAGGTTTGGTCATCTGAAGCTGGAATTAGTAAGACATGATATCAAAATTCCTGAAGAAGATCTTATCGATAAATTGTTCGATTCTTTACCTGATGAAATGGATTGGAGATATTATGCGCTGATGTTGAAGAATACTATCAAAAAACCAGAAAAGTTGACATTAGATTTGCTGATTGAGAAACTCGAGAGTCACGAGTTGGAGTTGAAGAAGACATACAAAGTCAATCACTCATCTTACCAGCAGAATTTGGATTTGTATTATCCAAAAAGCATGATGCCAAAAGCAACTTCTCCAAAGACTGCGTTTTCTGCTGAAAATGTGTCGACATCTGGCAAAGAAAGTCAAAGCAATCAAAGCAGTGGAAGTCACAGTGGTTATCACAGTGGATCTTCATCTTCTGGAAATCATCCAGATGCAAAGAATCGTTTTCAATGTAACATCGCAATAGACTTGAAGAATGCTCAGAATTTTGATGAAGAGTCGGCCAAGCAGCAGATGATCTTCCTAGCATCGGTGTTGGAATCATATGAAGGGCTAGTAGCTGGGAAGATAGGCAACACCAATCTGACGAAAGAAGATTATGATCAGATTGATCCGGAAGAAATGGAACTGATTGATATTCGTTGGGCTATGGCAAGTGCTGTTCGTAGAGCACAGCGTTTCATGGAAATTACCGGAAAGAAGACAATTGGTGGTGCATCTACCAAGCTGGGGTTCGATAAGTCCAAGGTGACATGCTTCAAGTGTAAGCAGAAAGGTCACTTCAAACGAGAATGCAGAAACGCTTATGCTGATGAGTCGGAGAATCCTTTCAGAGATGATTACTACAAGAAGGCAATTTATCATCAGAATAAATCCGAGCCGCCTAGATTGAAGCAGGTTGAAGACAACAGAGAGAAATCTAGAGCTCTTGCGGTGATTTACGATGATGAGGGTTATGATTGGAGTCAAGAGGTTCTACCAGAAGAAGATGCGGTTGGTTACGCATTCATGGCGAAAAATGACGATCCTATTCCGTGGAAAGACGATCGAACTGAAGAGCAAAAATATCAATACAGAAAAATGATTGCTGAAAACAAAATCATTAGAATATCTCGTATCTTTCTGGAAGCAAGGAGAGCAAATAGATGGGATCCAGACAGAGAGTGTTATCTTGATGAGTATGGAAATATTGCAATCGATGATAGTACGCTTGATATTGAAGCCATAATCCAGCAGTACAAAGAAGATGATGAGTATTGGCAACACAAATGGTGGGGAACTCCAACCGAGAAAATGAAAGAAGAAGAGAAAGAGAGAAAAGAGAAAGAAGAGATTGAGAAAGCAAAGAAAGTTGATACTGGAATTATTGACACAACGCAAGAGTTGACTGCTGAAAACCTCGGAAATATGGCTGACAAAGTGCTGGCTGCTAAGGCACTTGAGGTAGACTCTAACTCCGTGTCTGAGTCAAATAGCCAGGTCAGTTCAGATGTGTTAAAAAATGTGTCAGGTAAGAAAATCGATGGAAATGCTGATTGCAAAAATTGCAACAAAGAGTGCAAATTTTGTAGCACAGTCACGTATCTCAACGGGAAGAAAGTTGATGATCTGACAGCAAAGGTCAGAAGCGTTGAGAATCAGATTCTTGATCGTGACAAAACAGTTAAAGCTTCAACTGAACGGATAAGAGAATTAACTAGACAAATTGAAAATGATAAAATTGATCATGATAAAGTTAAAAATGAAAATGAAAAGTTGATTCTTGAAAACCGTCATATTTCTGAAAAGTTTGAAAAACTCAAAAGCACAATGAAAGATTGTGATGATCGAAATGGTAAAACTTTTAAAGAAAATGAACATTTAAAAAGCAGTGCTTAGAGTGAAAGAAGAATCAATCAACCAACAACTAGATGAAATCGCTAAATTGAAACTTAAAGTTCAAGAGGCTGTAATCGAAAACGAGCGAATCCAGTTGAAGTTTAACAGTTACAACTCCGCAAGCTTTGTTTTGCAACACATTATTCCCAAACCCATCGGGAAAGACAAAGCGGGCGAAGATGTGTATTGTGATGGAACTGGAGTGGGATTTCATCAAGTCCAACCACCTGTTCTTGATAATTACACTAAAAAGCACTCTGGGTTGGTTGAAATTGGGGAAGAAAGTGAAGTTAAACTTCCAGAGAACATTGATGTCACGTTCACATCTTCCAATGACGATAGTGTCCAAAATGATATTGTAAAAGGTGTTGTTGAAAATGTACTAAAAATGGATAGTGACACTACTGAGGAAGATGGGTGTTTCTTGGATAAGTATATTCAGAAATCAAAATCCAAAAACAACTTAAGTGATGAACCGGGTCTTGTGATGTACAAGATGGCTGGATCTGATAAGTTGTATTCGGATTCTGAGTTTCCGATTGAGAATGTTAATGTGAACAAATTGACAAATGTTTTCAAGTTGGTTGAAGTTGAGTTGTCAGAAGTGAACAACTTCAGTCAAACAAAGAGAAAAATGAGTTTTGAGAAAGATAAATCATACTACAAGAAATCTGTTAATCCACCACGTTTTTATAATAACAATCGAAACAATTGGTCGGGTGGTTATCGGGGTGGTAATAGTTATCAGAAGAAGAGTTTTCAAAACAAGAGGTTTGCTGAAAAGAAGGTGTTTGTGAACAGTTCAAGTTCACTTGCTGATGAGGAAAATGAATTTTTTTCAAAATCAAATAAAGAGTTCTTTGAGAAGAGGGTTTCATAACCTCAGTCTGAAGACACAAGTCGAGTTGTTGATAGTTGTACATGTTTTAGATGTAACAAAGTTGGTCACATTGCAAGAAATTGCACCAACTCCAAGCCTAAGACTGAAGTTGTTGGTAGACAAAAGAAGAAAGTTGATGTGAAGGGTAAAGCTCCAATCATTGTTGAGAAAAAGAATGAGAAAAATGACAACATCAAAATGAAAAATGAACCCGTAAAGAAAGTAGTAACTAAAAACGACAAGTTGTATAAACAGGTTGCATTATCTCAACAAGTTTGGAAACCAAAAACTGAAATGAAAATTTCAACTTCTGAAGTGAAAAAGGCTGAAGAATCAATTTCGGTTGATTATGATGCAAAATTTCCACCTTTGAAGGCTGAAAATTTCAAAATTCAAATTGCGAGAGTCAAGGTTACACCTAAGGCTGATGAGGCCTGGGTGGACACCATGTTCGAATAAGCAGTTTGAATTGCCGGAGCTTCCTTGTTCGCGAAGCATGAATCGGCATCTTTATTGAAAGGTTTTGAAATCAACTTGTGGTATGTGCAGGATCTTCCAAGAGCCATTTCAAGATGGATCATGGATAGTGGCACATCTCAACATATGACAGGAAAAACTGCATTACTGTATGATGTGAGGAATATCAATGGTGGTTATGTGGGATTTGCAGGTCATGAAGGTGGTAGAATTGTTGGTGAAGGAACGTTATCCAATGGGATTGTGACGTTTGAGAGAGTTA
>JARYGA010052920.1:0-44501 GCA_030545235.1 Helianthus tuberosus
TACTATGGTCACCTAATGTATTTGGTCGGATCCTAATGATCGACCAAATGGGTCGGGTTCGAGGTATAAGCGATTTATTAGATCGCTTACCCTACGACCCTAGACAACGTGGTAATCAGTAGGCATAGTCCCAAGGGACTATAACCAACGTGATTACACTCACGTTGCGAAGTTCAAACGAACTTCGCATTGACCATAACTGGTCAATGTAGAAAGTCAAACAAAGTTTGACTTTCAGACTCGAAAGACTCGAAAAGCAATAAAAGAACGAAAGAATACTTACGAAGGGTCCCCGAATGCTAATTTCGATCCGAGAATCTCAGGTATGAAACAATGGTTTCAACTTAGAGTTTCTAAGATCAAAATTCTAGTGATTATGAAGCATGGGGGGTGGGGTATTTATAGTAAAAGGTCCACCGTTAAGATCGTTTCTTGGAAACCGTGCTTTGATCTTGGCCTTACACCTCAAGATAATGGTTTTACAAAACCATGTGAGCCCATGGTATTTCCCAAAACCATGTGCACATCAAAACAGCCCCTAGTATTGCCCAAAACCATGTGCTAAGGTGGTATAGACCAGATTCAATGTTTCTTCACAGAAAGTTTCAAAAATGGCAGATTTGGTCCCTGTAGTGTAATAAGGCCTTTTCCGACGCGTTTAAGGCCCGTTAACCCCATTTCAAAGCTCTAAAATGAAGTTAAAGTAAAGGGAACTTAAAATGTTCTCAAAAATATCTCGGATGTCGGTTCGTTTAGCCGTACAGTTGCGTTGTTCGGCTAATTACGACGGAATGCGCATAAGCGCGAAAAACGATCCAAATGACCCGACGAATGGATTTTTCTTAAGCCAAACACTAAAGCATAATATAGTCATTCTTACATAAATTTTTGGATGTCCGGATGTATTCAGAACGTAAGTTATGCTCGAAAATGCAAACTTGTGCACTTTTTGACACTTTTAGTCCCTGAATGACCCAAAAGTTTATTTTAGCATACCGAACCCCTCAAAGCCTATTTCTAAGCTATGTAAAGGATATTTATGGTATGTTTAACTTATGGTCATGTTCCGGAATGTCTGTTACAGTTCAAATTGGCATACTTTCGCAGTTTGTCAACTTTAGTCCCTGTAAGCGATTTAACTTGATTTTGCCATACCAAAGCCTTCGAAACTTATTTCTAAGTTATGTAAAGGTTATTTAAAGTATGTTAAGCCTATTTCACTTTTCCGGAGTGTTCGTTCCATTAAACTGGTTATATTTACGCATCGGTGCGCGTATAACCTTCCAGAAAGCGATTTAGAGTTTGAAATCGAACTAGAGTTGATATGTGTAAACGATACACCTATTTTTACAAATCCCAAGTATGAAATACAATATTTCATTGGTTTGGAATTTGTTTGATGGCCGTGGAGGCACAAGTGTTACACGCACTGTTTTATCACTGGCCTTATCACAATCTTGGCCAATTTATCAACTGGATGTTACAAATGCATTCCTCCATGGTAATCTCAACGAGACTGTGTATATGTATCAACCTATGGGTTTTCGTCATCAACAATATCCCGATCATGTATGCCTACTAAAGAAATCTCTTTATGGATTGAAACAGGCTCCCGCGCGTGGTACCAACGTTTTACCGATTTTGTTCTCTCGATGGGGTTTCAACAGAGTCAATGTGATAACTCTCTGTTCACTTATCGTCACAACGGATCTACAGCCTATCTACTTATCTACGTCGATGACATCATTCTTACGACATCATCAGATTCTCTCCGTGTGCATCTCATGTCTCAACTAGCAGCCGAGTTTCCAATGAAAGACCTCGGGCCACTAAGTCATTTTCTGGGTATTCACGTCCATCGCCAAGGTACCAAGATGTTTCTTTCTCAACAGATCTACACGAAAGAGATAATTGATCAGGCCGGCATGTCTTCTTGCAAACCTGCGGTCACACCAGTCGATACAAAGCCCAAGCTCGGTTCACACTCCAGCGTTGATTTCGAGGATCCGACATTGTATCGTAGTCTTGCAGGCGATCTTCAATACTTAACATTCACGAGACCTGATATTTGCTACGCGGTTCAACAGGTTTGCATGTACATGCATGCACCCAAATTGGACCACTGGAATGCTCTTAAACGTATCATCCAATATCTTCAAGGTACGTCATCTCATGGGCTCACTATCGGTGCCTCCGAAGATTTCTCCTTACGGGCATACACGGATGCTGATTGGGCGGGGTGTCCGGATACGCGGCGTTCCACATCTGGTTATTGCGTCTACTTAGGTCCGAACGTTATATCATGGTCGTCCAAACGACAATCTGTTATATCGCGTTCTAGTGCTGAAGCCGAATATCGGGCAGTTGCTAACGTCGTTGCTGAAATATGTTGGCTTGCGTAATATTTTGCTGGAGCTGCACAGGCCTTTAACCACAGCCATTCTTGTGTACTGCGATAACATTAGTGTGATTTACTTGTCAGGAAATCCAGTTCAACATCAACGTACCAAACATATCGAACTAGATATCCATTTTGTTCGTGACCTGGTTCAACGAGGTTCAGTTCGAGTCCTTCACATTCCTACGCGTTTTCATGTAGCTGACATCTTCACGAAAGGTTTGCCTAAAGTTCTGTTTGACGATTTTCGGTCCAGTCTAAGCATTCGACCTCCTCTCGCTTCGACTGCGGGGTTGTAATAGACATAATCGACATTTGTATAAGTTAGGAAATCAAATCTGTTATATTTGTAATGTGTATATCTCCACAAAGAATAGGAGATTCTCTGTACTCTATTTATTCATTGTAGACATGAATGAGAAGGCAAGCAATTTACAATCTTTCAAATTCTGTCAGCCATTTATATATATATATATATATATATATATTTTGTTTTTGATGAAAGGCGAAAAATTTCATAAAAGAATGAGCAAGATGCTCAAGAGTACAGAACAGTACATAAAAGAAAAAGAGAACAATTACAAAAACAAAATGCAAAAGGCAGCAACAAAGACTTGCTAGAGGGGAAAGTCTAAGAACTTGAAACCCCTCCATTTTTCCCAGCTAATATGTGTGTATCCAGCCCTTGCTTTCACCCAAGAGAACGAGTCCACCTTGATGTTGCCAATTATTTTCGTCAAGTGAGGAGTTTTGTGCTTGAAAATGACATCGTTTCATGTTCGCCATAAGTTCCAGCATGTTGCAGCCAGAACTATTCCAAACACCCTTTTCATTTCCTTGTGAGAACTGTGTGAAGAGATATGTTCAAGCAATTGCACAACACTTAAAACGAACCGGGGCTGGGGTAATTTTATCCACTGGAAAATAAGAAGCCATACACGTTGAGCAAAGTCGCAAGTCACAAGGAGGTGATTAGTCGTTTCCAAAGTATCGTGACATAGGACGCAGTCAAAAGAAGGGAGTGATAAACATCTAGTTTGCGGTGCTTCTCTGGTCGGGATTCGATCTGGTACGACACGCCATAAAAAACAGTTCACTTTTTTTGGAATCCAGTTTGACCAGGTGAGTAACTTTGCTTCAGGTATGACATTTATATGGTCTAGTTCGGCACTTAAATTGCTGACAGTGAATTCTTCACAAACTGAACCAGAGTTCCATAGCCATAGATCGGTGCCCGGCCCAAGCACGACAGTATGGAGTAGGCAGGTGCAAGCAGCCCAGTCCGTAAGGTGATCAGATCGACTCAAAGCAATTGAACTGCCCCAAAACCATTCTATTGTACCATGAATTGAACTGTAACGCTGCTGTACTTTACATCTTTTATCTATCTCTAGTGCGTATAAGCTGGGAAAAATGTCACGTAGAGGTCTATTGCCTATCCAACTATCCAGCCAGAATAAAGTTTGTCACCCACTCCCACCTTCGGTATCAACCTATATTTGATGTTTACGACGGGGTTGTGAGTGGCCCTACCGATATTGACAATGGATTTCCATACCCCACCCATTGAGCTTTTTAAGGGAATATGGGAATGAAATCTTGTCCCGCAGTGCAATGCTGTTATTAATTTCCCCCAGAGCGCCGATTTTTCGTTCTTGTATGTAATACTCCACTTAACCATCAATGCTTTATTTGCGGAGGCGAGACTGCCAATGCCTAAACCCCCCTCCTCCTTGGGAGCAACCACCTTGAACCATGGAACCCAGCTAATTTTGTTTTTTTCCAAGCAACCCCCCCATAAGAATTTTCGTCGTATACGTTCTAGCTGTTTGATTACTTGTACCGGTGCACTAAAGAGTGAGAAGTAATAGGATGGGAGGTTACCTAGAACCGTTTTGATAAGAGTCGCCCTTCCACCGAAAGATAGCGTTCGTGCCTTCCATATTGTAAGTTTGCTTTCAAATCTGTCTATAACGGGTTTCCAATTTCTAACCAATCCCATGTTTGCCCCTACCGGTAGGCCCAGATAATTAAATGGAAGAGACCCCGTCGTACAATGTAGGATTACTGCCATACTAGTGATTTCGACATTTGACACCCCTACCCCAAACAGTCGACTTTTATTGAAGTTGATTTTTAGACCAGAAGATAGATGGAAGCACCTTAATAGTCTTGTGAGATTATTAAAGTTTGACACAGACCACTCACCAACAAATAGTACGTCATCCGCGTAGAGTAAATGTGAGATTGTCAGGCCGTTGTTTGGCGTTTTTATCCCGTTGAAAAATCTTAAGAATTGGCACTAACCGAAGCCACATGTAGAGCTTCCATGGCAAGGATGAATAATAGTGGAGACAACGGATCACCTTGAAGGACCCCCCTTTGAACGTTGAATTCCGAGGTAGGCGATCCATTAACTAGGATGGAGGTTCTAGTTGACGACAAAATACCCATGACCCATTTTCTCCAAAGTGCGGGGAAGCCCATTTGCGAGAGAACGGAATCGAGGAAGTTCCAACTTAGAGAATCAAAAGCTTTCTCAAAATCGACTTTGAACAGAAGCATCTTCTTTTTGTGTTTCTTCCCCCAAGACACTAATTCATTTATCATAAGTGGCCCTTCCAAGATATTCCTCCCTTCGATGTACGCCGTCTGAGTGTCGCTTACCAGGTCTCCAATAACCTTTTTGAGTCTATTGGCTAATATTTTCGATATCACCTTTGAAATGTAGCCAATTATACTAATAGGGCGGAAATCCTTGACATGTTGAGGGTTTTCGGTCTTAGGCACGAGAGTGATAAAGCTAGAGTTACATCCACGATTTAATTGCCCGTTCACATAGAAGTAATCAAGAAGGACAGTGAAATCGGTCTCGAGCAAATCCCAAAAATGTTTGATGAAGCCCAAGGTGAACCCATCAGGACCCGGTGCCTTATCCCCACCGCAATTCCAGACGACCTCTTTAATTTCCTCTTTAGAAAACCGTTTAACCAACATCGAAGCTTGTACCGAAGATAGTACTTGGAAGCCATTGTTTATAAATTTTGACCGATTATAATCTTCTTCCATGAAGAGGTTTTAAAAGTATTCTTTAATTTCACCCTTAAGTTCATCCGGTTACGAAATCCAAACATTGTTGAAAATGAGCCCGTTGATCCTATTGTGCTTCTGATGGCCTTTAACAATTCCATGAAAGAAAGAAGAGTTTTCATCGCCGTCAATGATCCATTTCACTTTTGCCCTTTGTTTCATATCCTCCAGATAGACATCTTCAATTTTGCCAATATGTTTGACCCAGAGGTCCCTGTTATGAACTTCCTCGTCCGTTAGGGGGCAAGACTCAGCTTTCAAGTCTAACATCTCCACCTTTTTTGAGAGGTCAGATAATGACTCACGGTTCTTATTTTTTATACCTGTACTCCACGGTTTGATGGCCAGTTTAATTGCCTTTAATCTTGCGGCTATGAGTTTGTCGGGTGGACCGAACGGAGCGATACCGACGTAAGAATCTCTCACAATGTTTACGAGACCCTCCTCCTTCAACCACGAGTTAAAAAATCGAAAGGGGGGGGGGCACCGAATTTCACATCGAAACATATTAGAAGCAAAAGCTGATGATCAGAAGGATACCTGGGGAGTCCCGTAAGATTAGCCGAAGGCCACCTGGATAAGAACGAATGGCAGACAAGTACTCTATCGATTTTACTGAACCGTTTCCCATCGTCCGATCTATGTGTGTATGAGCAACCCATCATGGCATATTCGGATAGGGCTGTTGTGCGAATAAAATGATTAAAATCTCCAGCCGCTTGGGGGTTGAATTTCGAGTTCATACGTTCTCTCGGTTCCCGTACGCAGTTGAAATCACCCAGAAAAATCCAGTGACCATTCGAGGAATTCATGAGGTCCGTGAGGGTCGACCACAGGTTCCTTTTTAGGTATAAGTCTTGTGGAGCATAAACGTTAACTATATTGATTTCGCCTTCACCATTTCTTAATTCACCCAGTGTTGCGAGAAAGAACCTGTTGGAAACTGACGCTTTGCGAACAAAGACACCATGATCCCAAATGTTTAATAGACCACCCGATCTCCCGAAGGCATCGACAGACTCGGAATCAAAAGGAGTGTTACCCCAAAAAGAACTGACCTGAATGTTCGTTGAGTTAGTGAATTGAGTCTCCTGAATGGCTATGAAGCTGATGTTATTCCTCCTTTTTAACTCCTTGATGTGTTCTGCTTTCAAAGAGTCGCCTGCCCCTTGTTTCTAGGTAATTCATTGAGGAACGATTGACTCCTGTTCACCGTGAATCTGTTGTCTCAGTTGATCCTCTCTGCCAGTCATATCGAAACCAAGACATTCTCCAACTTCCATAGTTAAGTCAGCTTCTTTTTCTGCCTCATTTTTTTCCGCAGTGCCCCTGTAATTTCCGGTTGTGAACTGCTCCCAGTAGAAAGACTTCCACCTACTTTGTCTTTGTTCTTAGAGCAATCACTTGTTCTAGGCATCCAAAGAGCATCTTTCATTTTCATGGAAGGAAAGCGGAGCTTCGATTTATAATGGTTACCCTTTCGACCAGCTGGTGGCGACGTCTGATTGATAGCAGCTAAAGGTGATGAAGGCGGATTGTTTAGATCAAATGGTTGAGCGGCGTGCTCCTCTTCAATCAGAAGTTCCCTAATATTGAAAGGGTCAGGGGATTCAGGTTCCAGATTTGTATTAAAATTCATATTTTTCTTGGGCCTAGGGGTGAGTTGTAACACCCTGTGTTTTCATAAGTGAAAGTCAAAGTCAAGGTCAAAGTCAACGACCGATTTCGCGCGACTTGACTCGTAGAAATGTTTTTATTTTATTTATATTATGTGGAGTAAGTGTCGTTCTTTGCAATAATCGAATCGTGTTAATCGTACTTCAATCGACCTACGACTGTGAATGATAGGAAGTAACAATGCGATAAAGTTAATCAACTAATAATCAAGCTATACTAATCGAATCGACATTAAATCGTAACTCGAGCTATGTATTTTACTTGTCGTTATACGTGTGTGTGTGCCTTACGTGTTACCTGTGCATGTTTAGTTATGTTTTGTTGTGGGAATCAAGCGAACTCAATTGAACTCGAAGTCTAACTCGAATGTAATCGAACCCAAACCCGAATTCCGAATCGAACCATATCATATACGAAGTAGTTGGGACTAAAAGTAATTTGATTAGGAAACCCTATCGAATCGCTCGCAATCGAGACCGAATCGTCATCGCACCCGAACGCACCATTCAGTCGACATCCGGACGGATGGCCCATCCGCACGGATTGCCAATCCGCACGGATGGCCAGTCCGCACGGATGACCAATCCGCACGGATTGCCAGTCCGCACGGATGACCAATCCGCACGGATAAGCAATCCGGGTGGCCTGCAATCCGCACGGACCACCCCTTTCCCCTTTTAGCATCCTATAAATACACGGGTCACTCTCCAAACTTTCCACCTTTGGCAAGTGACGTCCGACCCGCACGCATTCTTCACCTCTTCTCCGATTTCTCTCAATCCAGGTAAGATCTCGCTCTAAATCTTGTACATTCTTAATCTATGCACACTTCTTCACCTTTCTATCTTTCAAATCTCAACTTTTAACTGAGAAATCATCAAGATTTGAGGTATTCTCGGGTGACATCATCATGAAGTTCTCATGAACTTCAAATGTGACCTCATTCCACCAAGAATAACTCAGATCTGAACGATTCCACAAGATTTCACAACAACTTCACCTAAATCTAAACTTTTCTAAGGATAAAAGAGTTGAAAGAAATAAACTCAAGGTTTCTCCTTCTTTTACCCTCAAAAGCGGTACGAATCGGATCAGTTCTAGTCTTCCACTCAATATTAGCGATGCGCTACTCCTAGATCTGGATTCTACCCGCAAGACACCTGATTTCGGGTTAGACCGGAATGACCGTTCTAAACCGCCGACAGGCCGAGTTAGGGTGATTCCTGGCTGGCTTAGTCATTCGGGTAAGAACGCGATTCCAAATGGTTGACACGTAATCGGAACGTCTCGATAGACGGCAAAGGCGACCAAGGGTAACCGGACGGAACAACCAGGACGAGGAAGGTGTCCGCACGGATAAGTTGTCCGCACGAACAAGCTGTCCGCACGAACAAGTTGCCCGCACGGACAGACGATCCGGACGGGTTGTCACCCGCGCGAGCTACACTTGGGACCCACATTCAAAACAAGGTTTGAGTATCGACGAATGAACAATCCGGACGGATGACCTCTGAATGGATTACTCTTCGGATCATGAGATACTAAGACCTTAAACAATTTCAAACAATGTTCATCCGCACGGCCAAGTTGTCCGCACGGACAGACTATCCGGACGGATTGTCTTTGTCCGCGGGAACAGACTGTCCGGATGGATTACCATTGTCCGCATGGATTACCATCCGGACGGACTTCACCAAGTGACTCACCTTTAAGGTTGTGTACGCACGGACTACCATCCAGACGGATTGTTGTTCCACGCGAACGGCTTGAAGGATAGAGATCCTTAGATGTTTTCTAAATGCTACAACGAAAACTCCAAAGCACAAGCCATCATACACAAACACATCCTTAACTTAGGAAGAAACAATCCACTCGAACAAGTTACCCGCACGAGTGGGTTATCCGCACGAGTGACTAGTCCGGACGAATGGCTAATCCGCACGGATTACTTGTCCGCACGGATGACCATTCGCACGAACTACTAATCCGCACGAATAACTTACTCGCACGAATAGTTACTCGCACGGATAGTTTACTCGCACGGATAACTTACTCGCACGGATAGTTTACTCGCACGGATAACTTACTCGCACGGATAGGAAATCCGCACGATTAGCTATCCTACCCGCTCTCACTTTGTACTGTTTTTACGCGCCACTTATCGTTACGTTCTCAAATCTATTCAGGCTAACCGTACTCGCTGAAAAGCGCTCCCTTCAATCCATAATCGCTGTGAGTATACTCGAAGCCTTTTTGCTTTTAGCACTTTTGGGTGTTACATACGTTACGAATATTCAAACTACAACTATCACACTACTCAAGCTGTTTTTAACGCTAAACCATTTATGCATGTTATACGTGGCTCATGAATGCTTGTTTGTTATGTTTACACAAGGAATGCTGTCTACCTGCCTTAGCAACGATAGTACTATAGTTTGGACTCAGCACCCGTTCACACGGGGGTTGTTAAGGATCTTTTACTTGCATGAATTACGGTGGTAATCATGTATTGCGAACTGCCTCGGGCAGTCAACCCGCAGTCATTGGTATCGATGGATCTATGTCGATAACTAACGCGCTTCATTTCACTATGTGTAAGTGCTGGTTATGCGTAAACGAATTCGAACTCTATATGCTATTATCAAACTTGTATGCTCACCTATACATTTTATGTATTGACTTTATTTTAACGTATGTGACAGGTGCTTGGGTTGCTTTTATGCACTTTGTGCTGTGATGAACTTGAAGCTAGGAACTGGAGTCCTAGAAACCAACGAATAAATTGTTATGTTTAAATCTGAGTTGTCGAAACAGAGTATTTGTCTTGATGTTTGTCTGTAATAATTGTTTAACTATTTGAAATACGGTATGGAACGTATTATTTAATCAAATGGTAATGGTAGTTGTTATGGAAACTTCTGGACAATCTGCTTCGCTCAGTGCCACGCCCCGATGATTCCGCCATTGGTTGGGGGGTGACAGATTGGTATCAGAGCCATAACTATAGGGAATTAGGCAAGACTCGACCTAGTCCGGGTCGAAGTCTTAAAGACCTAGTCTATAGTCAGGAACCAGCAGACCGACTCGAGTACATCCTTACTGGATAGTATACGAGCTTATTCCTCACTATTTTCATTTACCTACACTATCACTGCACTCGAATTTTCAAGTTATGAACGGGTAATGAGGCCGAGAATAGGTGTGAAAACCGCAAACTCTCGACTAAAGTTGCCTAATCAGCTTACGTTTTAGCTACAAACAAGGAGAATCATACCAAATTAGGAGTGAAATCCATATTTTGATGAATAATCTCCTCAATTTTATTAAGAACAAGGACGAAGTTGTAAGATAGGGGTGAAACCCTAACCTTGACGACTTGTCCTGCTTTTATACAAAACTCCCACCAAAGTTTCGATGGACTCCAATGATCTGAAGACACAATATAACCAATGGGAATTGCGTCAACGCCCAAGAATCGAGGCAAAGGCATAGTCCTGAAGGTAATTGTGCACACAGGATCCTTGTGAATAGTCGAATCACCTTGGTTAGTCGAAGTCTACTAGCCGCAGACAATCTATTCTCGATTTTATGTGTTTCAAGTTTTCGTCGCTTTTATGTGAATTACGCTTATTTGTTAACGTTTTGAGGTACTACCGGTTTCAATCTAATGCTTTTGGCCTTGGCTACCCACACAACACATCATTAACGAATCGCTCGCACTACACTACGTTCGAACACTCGCAAACTCTGAATACTAGGTTTCTGTTTTCTGAATGCCTCTAGTGACTAAGGTGTATGTGTTTCTTGCCATTGTGCTTACGTGTTTAGGAATATTGTGACTATGTGCTCTATGTGTTTATGTGATTTTGTGTAATTCTGTGATTTTGTGACTATATGCGTTTACATGGTACGTGTTACTGAGCTTTAGTAGTAGTAGACGTGTGAGGTGAGATTCGAATACATGTGTTGAGTTCCGTGGCGATGTCTATTGCAGACAATGTCGTCTGGATCTCGTCATCCACTCTCTCGTCAAGAAAAGAGGGACAGACGCCTTGCTTCTATCATCGCGAAGAGTGTAGCTAAAGCTGTGAGTGATGCGTACGAGAATGCTAGCAAATCATCCGAGGAATCGAGAATCGAAGCTCCTAAAGCCAACGCAAGGCCCTTCATTTTTAAGCAATTCAAGTCATGTGGGCCAAGAGAATTCACAGGCGAAGGAGGTCCTACTGCACTATTCCACTGGTTTGACTCTATCGAGGTTACTCTACGATAAAGTGGTTGCCCTGATGACCTTCGAACTCTGAACGCTACCGGCATCTTCCAGTCCCGTGCTCTAGACTGGTGGACGGCCGAGAGGAACAAGCGAGGGAATGATGCAGCCTACGGTCTGTCGTGGGACGAGCTCAAGGAAGTCATGTTAGAGGAATTCTGCCCTCCTCACGAACGTCAAAAGCTTGAAGATGAATTCTGGCACATACATCAGAAGGATGGAGACAATGCTGGTCTCACTGCTCGCTTCAAATAGCTCAGCATTATCTGTCCCGACCAGGTCAAGACTCCTGAGATGACCATCAAGAAGTACATCCGAGCTTTGCCCGACTGCGTTGCTGATTTCGTGCAAGCGGCTAAGACTACCACGATCGAGGAAACCTATCTGCTAGCCGCTGAAATCAATGACAAAATGGTTAAGGCTGGGGTGTTGGATAAAACCGCCAAGCATCTGCATCAAGCTACCGCTACCGCACCAACTGTTGAACCTACCTCATCAAGCAGCAAAAGAAAGAACAAGAGAAAGAAAAACTCCACCAACAAGAACTGTGCGATCACTGCTGTACCGGTTCAAACCGTACCCGCTCAACAACGTCAAGTGGCAGCGCCTGTGGCCAATGCACCGCCCGCAAAGCGTGCATATACTGGGCCACACCCACTCTGCCCTACTTGCACTTATCATCACCCGACTGCTATCCAATGCCGCTTTTGTGCCCATTGCAACGTGTACGGTCACTTTACCGCCAACTGCTGTATTCGTCAAGCTCCTGCCAATCAAGCCTTACTCACTGCCCCACAGGGTCAACAAGCTCCTCTGGCACCCGCAGTCAAAGCCAGAGCCTGCTTCACGTGTGGCGACCCGAATCATTTCGCCAACATGTGCCCGAACAGAGTAGTGAAACAAGAACCGCAACAGCAGCAGCCACAGCAGCAACAACAGCAACAACAGGCAGCACGCGCTAGAACTTTCAATCTTAACGTGCGTCAAGCCCAGGCCGACAACAACGTGGTCAATGGTACGTTCCTCGTGAATGGTATTTATGCTTCATGTTTATTTGATACTAGAGCCGATAACTGCTTTGTGTCGCTCGAATTTGAGAAACTCATTAGTCGTAAACGTTCCCGACTCTCCTTTGCATTCGATGTTGAAGTCGCTACCGGAAGAACCGTCGTTGTCAACTCCGTTATCCGTGATTATACTCTTGTGCTCAACAATCACCTCTTCCCAATTGATCTCATTCCGATGCAACCCAGAAGCTTTGACGTCATAGTAGGCATGGACTTTCTTCGAGAAAACCATGCCGAAGTTGTGTGCTTCGATAAGATGATTCGTTTTTCGCTCGCAAACGGTGATTCATTGTGTGTTTATGGCGATACTACTGCAAAGGGACTCAAGCTTATGTCATGCCTACAAGCTAGCAAGTATCTCCGCAAGGAATACAGGGCTTTCTTGGCTAACGTTGTAGCAGCGGAGAAGGAAAAGAAAGAGAAGAAGGAAGTAAAAGACGTTCCTGTGGTTCGGGAATTCCCTCAAGTTTTTCCAGAGGACCTTCCCGGACTACCTCCAAAACGCGATATTGATTTTCGCATTGATCTCATTCCCGGAGCAAATCCTACCGCCAGAGCACCTTATCGACTCGCGCCGTCCGAAATGCGCGAACTCTCAACCCAACTCCAGGAATTGCTTGAAAAAGGCTTCATTCGCCCGAGCACCTCTCCTTGGGGCGCACCAGTCCTTTTCGTCAAAAAGAAGGATGGGTCGTTCCGGATGTGCATCGACTACCGGGAACTGAATAAGTTGACTATCAAGAACCGCTATCCTCTGCCTCGAATCGACGATTTGTTTGATCAGCTGCAAGGCGCTACATGTTTTTCGAAGATCGATCTATGCTCAGGTTACCACCAGCTACGCATTCAAGAGGAAGATATACCCAAAACCGCGTTTCGTACTCGTTACGGCCATTACGAATTCGTTGTCATGTCATTTGGCCTAACAAACGCACCCGCAGTTTTCATGGATCTGATGAATCGCGTGTGTAAACCATACCTCGACCGTTTCGTCATCGTATTCATCGACGATGTCTTGATCTATTCCAAGTCGAGAGCCGAACACGCGCAACATCTACGTTTGGTTCTCGAGTTACTCCAGGGGAACCAACTCTACGCCAAATTCTCCAAGTGCGAATTTTGGTTGGGGGAGGTTCAGTTTCTGGGTCACATTGTAAATAGTCAGGGTATTCACGTCGATCCTGCGAAGATTGAAGCTGTTAAGAGCTGGGTTACGCCTTAGAAACCATCCGAAGTCCGCTCCTTTCTCGGGTTGGCGGGCTATTATCGACGATTTATCGAAGGATTCTCGAAGATTGCTGTACCACTTACCTCTCTCACTCATAAGGACCAGCCTTTTGTCTGGGGAACCAAACAAGAGTCTGCCTTTCGAACCCTCAAACATATGCTTTGCAATGCTCCTGTTCTCACACTACCCGACGGAAACAATGATTTCATTGTCTACTGTGATGCTTCCAACCTTGGTCTTGGTTGTGTCCTCATGCAACGGGACAAGGTCATAGCTTACGCATCTCGTCAGCTCAAAATCCACGAGAAGAACTATACAACCCATGATCTCGAGCTAGGCGCGGTTGTTTTTGCATTAAAGATTTGGCGACACTACCTGTATGGTACTAAGTGTACGATCTTCACCGATCATAGGAGCCTACAACACATCTTTAATCAGAGGGAACTAAATATGCGTCAACGCCGATGGGTAGAACTTCTCAACGATTACGACTGTGAGATTCGTTATCACCCAGGCAAAGCAAATGTTGTTGCCGACGCACTTAGCAGACGGAGCTATTTGCTTAGCACTTGTAATGTTCAAGCCCAGCATAACCTCGAAACCCTCATCCGTGACGCCCAGCATGCGTGTTTCAACGAACGCACTTTGAAGAAAGAACGAATCTACCACGATGGAGCCCAACTTGTGAGCAAATCGAACGGGATATTCCACTTTTTAGACCGAATTTGGATTCCCAAGTGAACCGATTTACGACAGATTATCATGGACGAAGCCATAAATCCCGCTATTCCATTCACCCCGGAGCTGACAAGATGTACCAGGATATTCGCTATAAGTACTGGTGGCCGGGTATGAAAAGGGACATCGCCCTCTACGTCGGAAAATGCCTAACCTGTGCTAGAATCAAGGCTGAACATCAAAGACCCTCTGGCTTGCTCGAACAACCACCAATTCCTATGTGGAAGTGGGAGAGTATAGCCATGGATTTCGTAACCAAGCTTCCAACCACGTCATCAGGTCACGACAGCATTTGGGTTGTTGTTGACCGTTTGACTAAATCAGCTCACTTTCTGCACATACGAGAAGACTACAAGGTGGAACGATTAGCTCGAATCTACACCGACAAGATCATTTGTAGACATGGGACGCCTCGCGATATCATCTCTGACCGCGATGCTAGGTTTACGTCGCGATTGTGGGAAACGTTTCAAATGGCACTCGGTACAACGCTTAATCTAAGTACCGCTTTCCACCCACAAACCGACGGTCAGACTGAAAGAACGATTCGTACTCTTGAAGACATGCTCCGTTCGTGTGTTTTAGATTTCGGTGGTAATTGGGATAAACACCTGCCATTGGTCGAATTCTCGTATAACAACAGCTACCAGGCTAGCATCCAGATGGCACCTTTCGAGGCCTTATACGGAAGAAGATGTCGATCGCCTATTGTGTGGCACGAGATCGGTCATTCGCAACTAACCGGTCCGGAGCTACTACAAGAAAGGACAGACAAAATTCTCCAGATTCGAGACAACCTAGCGAAAGCTCGAGATCGACAGAAAGTTTACGCCGATAAAAAGCGTAAGCCCCGGGAATTTGGCGTTGGTGACTAAGTACTCCTAAAGGTATCACCTTGGAAGGGTGTAGTCCGCTTCGGCAAAAAGGGAAAACTCGCGCCTCGATATGTTGGACCTTTTAAGATTCTGGAAAGGATCGGAAAAGTCGCCTACAGACTCGAATTACCGGAGGAACTTAGCAATGTTCACCCGACTTTCCACGTGTCAAACCTCCGAAAGTGCATCGCCGACCACGATTTACATGTCTCCCTAGACGATCTACAAGGGAACGAAACATTACACTTCGTGGAAGAACCTGTCGAAATCATGGATCGCCAAACCGAGCAGCTCAGGCGCTCACGCATTCCTATTGTGAAAGTCCGATGGGAAGGCAAACGCGGCGCAGAGTTCACTTGGGAACTCGAAAGCGACATGAAGACGAAGTATCCACAGTTGTTTAATTAGAAAAGCGAACCACAAAAAACTCAGATTTCTCTCAAACGGCTTGGGATTAAGTTTTGAAAATTTGTAGGCTTTTAAGATCACGTATATTCGCACAGCATATCCAAATTTTAGCCGATTTTAACCGTAAAATCTTGTCTAACTTGACGATTTTCAGTTAGAAACGTGAAATAGTTGAAAAGCGAAGGAATTTTGACAAATCTGTGTGAATTTGGCTCTGAATCTGGTCAATTCCTGTACGAATCTAGTGCGTTTGATCTGTGCAATCGAGAACCTGCTTAGATACCACTTGTAGGTCCCGGTTTCAACTCCGTTGCGATTGTGTTTGGTCACGATCGGTCACGGATTCCGCACGTTACACGAGTCAAAATCGATCCAAACGCAGAACTCTCACACATGATTCACGACCTTAGTTACGGCTTTCAGCTTAATTTCGGGACGAAATTCCCTAAACAAGGGGAGGCTGTAACACCCCGTGTTTTCATAAGTGAAAGTCAAAGTCAAGGTCAAAGTCAACGACCGATTTCGCGCGACTTGACTCGTAGAAATGTTTTTATTTTATTTATATTATGTGGAGTAAGTGTCGTTCTTTGCAATAATCGAATCGTGTTAATCGTACTTCAATCGACCTACGACTGTGAATGATAGGAAGTAACAATGCGATAAAGTTAATCAACTAATAATCAAGCTATACTAATCGAATCGACATCAAATCGTAACTCGAGCTATGTATTTTACTTGTCGTTATACGTGTGTGTGTGCCTTACGTGTTACCTGTGCATGTTTATTTATGTTTTGTTGTGGGAATCAAGCGAACTCAATTGAACTCGAAGTCTAACTCGAATGTAATCGAACCCAAACCCGAATTCCGAATTGAACCATATCATATACGAAGTAGTTGGGACTAAAAGTAATTTGATTAGGAAACCCTATCGAATCGCTCGCAATCGAGACCGAATCGTCATCGCACCCGAACGCACCATTCAGTCGACATCCGGACGGATGGCCCATCCGCACGGATTGCCAGTCCGCACGGATGGCCAGTCCGCACGGATGGCCAGTCCGCACGGATGACCAGTCCGCACGGATGACCACTCCGCACGGATTGCCAGTCCGCACGGATGACCAATCCGCACGGATAAGCAATCCGGGTGGCCTGCAATCCGCACGGACCACCCCTTTCCCCTTTTAGCATCCTATAATACACGGGTCACTCTCCAAACTTTCCACTTTTGGCAAGTGACGTCCGACCCGCACGCATTCTTCACATTTTCTCCGATTTCTCTCAATCCAGGTAAGATCTCGCTCTAAGTCTTGTACATTCTTAATCTATGCACACTTCTACACCTTTCTATCTTTCAAATCTCAACTTTTAACTGAGAAATCATCAAGATTTGAGGTATTCTCGGGTGACGTCATCATGAAGTTCTCATGAACTTCAAATGTGACCTCATTCCACCAAGAATAACTCAGATCTGAACGATTCCACAAGATTTCACAACAACTTCACCTAAATCTAAACTTTTCTAAGGATAAAAGAGTTGAAAGAAATAAACTCAAGGTTTCTCCTTCTTTTACCCTCAAAAGCGGTACGAATCGGATCAGTTCTAGTATTCCACTCAATATTAGTGATGCGCTAGTCCTAGATCTGGATTCTACCTGCAAGACACCTGATTTCGGGTTAGACCGGAATGACCGTTCTAAACCGCCGACAGGCCGAGTTAGGGTGATTCCTGGCCAGCTTAGTCATTCGGGTAAGAACGCGATTCCAAATGGTTAACACGTAATCGGAACGTCTCGATAGATGGCAAAGGCGACCAAGGGTAACCGGACGGAACAACCAGGACGATGAGGTTGTCCGCACGGATAAGCTGTCCGCACGAACAAGTTGTCCGCACGAACAAGCTGCCCGCACGGACAGACGATCCGGACGGGTTGTCACCCGCGCGAGCTACACTTGGGACCCACATTCAAAACGAGGTTTGAGTATCGACGAATGAACAATCCGGACGGACGACCACTAAATGGATTACTCTTCGGATCATGAGATACTAAGACCTTAAACAATTTCAAACAATGTTCATCCGCACGGACAGACTATCCGGAAGGATTGTCTTTGTCCGCGCGAACAGACTGTCCGGACGGATTACCATTGTCCGCACGGATTACCATCCGGACGGAGTTCACCAAGTGACTCACCTTTAAGGTTGTGTCCTCACGGACTACCATCCGGACGGATTGTTGTTCCGCGCGACCGGCTTGAAGGATAGAGATCCTTAGATGTTTTCTAAATGCTATAAAGAAAACTCCAAAGCACAAGCCATCATACATAAACACATCCTTAACTTAGGAAGAAACAATCCACTCGAATAAGTTACCCGCACGAGTGGGTTATCCGCACGAGTGACTAGTCCGGACGAATGGCTAATCCGCACGGATTACTTGTCCGCACGGATGACCATTCGCACGAACTACTAATCCGCACGAATAACTTACTCGCACGAATAGTTACTCGCACGGATAGTTTACTCGCATGGATAACTTACTCGCACAGATAGTTTACTCGCACGGATAGTAAATCCGCACGATCAGCTATCCTACCCGCTCTCACTTTGTACTGTTTTTACGCGCCACTTATCGTTACGTTATCAAATCTATTCAGGCTAACCGTACTCGCTGAAAAGCGCTCCCTTCTATCCATAATCGCTGTGAGTATACTCGAACCCTTTTTGCTTTTAGCACTTTTGGGTGTTACATACGTTACGAATATTCAAACTGCAACTATCACACTACTCAAGCTGTTTTTAACGCTAAACCATTTACGCATGTTATATATGGCTCATGAATGCTTGTTTGTTATGTTTACACATGGAATGCTGTCTACCTGCCTTAGCAACGATAGTACTATAGTTTGGACTCAGCACCCGTTCACACGGGGGTTGTTAAGGATCTTTTACTTGCATGAATTACGGTGGTAATCATGTATTGCGAACTGCCTCGGGCAGTCAACCCGCAGTCATTGGTATCGATGGATCTATGTCGATAACTAACGCGCTTCATTTCACTATGTGTACGTGCTGGTTATGCGTAAACGAATTCGAACTCTATATGCTATTATCAAACTTGTATGCTCACCTCTACATTTTATGTATTGACTTTATTTTAACGTATGTGACAGGTGCTTAGGTTGCTTTTATGCTCTTTGTGCTGTGATGAACTTGAAGCTAGGAACTGGAGTCCTAGAAACCAACGAATAAATTGTTATGTTTAAATCTGAGTTGTCGGAACAGAGTATTTGTCTTGATGTTTGTCTGTAATAATTGTTTAACTATTTGAAATACGGTATGGGACGTATTATTTAATCAAATGGTAATGGTAGTTGTTATGGAAACTTCTGGACAATCTGCTTCGCATAGTGCCACGCCCCGATGATTCCGCCATCGGTTGGGGTGTGACATGAGTGAAGGCGAAGTGGGTTTGGACAATGAGGGTGGAGTCTCCAAGATACAAGCATCTTCATTAAAAAGTTCATAAAGGCCCAATGCGGTGTCTTTGGCCCATATGTCATCAGGCCTGATGCGGGGTGGGGGAGGTGGGGTATCATATGGCCCCAATGAGGATCCAACAGAATTGGAGAGTTGGTCATTTTTTTTGGAGGTGCCAGTGTAGGAGAGAGAATCTCCTAGGGATTGTGAGCCTGCAGTTTTTTCCATGTCAGCCATAATTGCTTTTCCCCCACGCTTTTGAATGCACGAGGTGATCTCTTCAACTCCCCTAGACTCTGATTTTGACTGTTCAGCTGCCCCCGCCGTTTTTTTTCCGATGACAATGCCGCCCGTTTGGATCTGAAGTCCGGAACGATGTAAGGTGTGTCTCCTAACACCCAGATTGAGTGTTGGATTCCATCCCACATGATGTTGAGCTTACTGTTTATCCTTCCGACTGCCTTCGTGAGTATGTATAATTGATTGGCCGAGAGATCAAAATCTTCAGGTGACGCCGTTGATGGGGAGATCACTCTCCTAAGAATTTCTCCAATCTGGTTGAAGACATGGGAATCCCAGAGTTGAGGGGCGCTCCTTTGATAGAGATCCATGCCAAATGTTCGAAGGGCAGATGTTGACCCTCCCATGGGTTTAGAGCAGAGAACCAAATCGACCACAAGCCATCTTTGTTATTACGAAATTCCGTAGCCATGTCTGAGCTAGGGAAAGTGAGTAGCACTCTTAGGCCACCGAGATATTGCAGGGAAAAGCCCGTTAGGTCAACTGAATCCAGTAGGTCTCCTAGGTGTTTTAGGTCGTATGGGTTCCTGATGTCTCCGACAAGTGACCTTCCCCTCCAGTTTCTGGAAGCTGCACTTTCTTGCAGGTGTAGTTCAAAAGATTCCTCTGGGACAGCAGCAGCTTGTATACTTGTGTCCACATCACACTTCTTGGTTCCTTTAGGGATAGGATTTTGTTGCTTAACCACTGCATCAGCCAGTGTTTCGGTTCTCTTGCAGTGATTAGATCTGAGATTGTTGTTGTTCAGAGCTTTCCAAGTTTGGGGTGCCTTTCCTTTGTTCGTCTAAGATCTCTGCCTTTCTGTCTCCTTTTCGAATTTTTCCAGCCTCACAAAAAACCATCGCTTGTCAATCTGTACCGTACCCAGTTCTTTCTGGAAAGAGAGAGCATCTCTCACCCCGGTGAATCTGATAAAGCCAAAGGTATTCCCAAGTTTGTCCTTTTTCCTAGGAACGTAGGCATCAGTCATCGAACCGAAGCCCGCAAAGACGTCCCAAAGTAGGAAGCTTGAGCATTTGTCTGGAAGGTTACCGATAAAAAACGTTGTTTCCTTGGGTGGCCATACTCGCTCAGCAACTTGTTTCCTGCCGTCTTCCGGGATAAGACGTCTGCCCTTGTATCTTGCAATGTGCCAGTTCTCTTCTCTTTGTCTGGCATCATAATTCCGGTCATCGTTTGTCATCTCCGGCAGCCGCCACAAAAGCGAATGGAATCGGACACTACACAACAAGCCCCAGAGGCGAATGGAATCGGACCTGGATCAGAATAGGGAGAAAGGTAACGTCAAGGGAACTGACGAAGATACCTCGCACGCTATTCCGATAAGATCCTCTTCGTCGAGCACTCCGGCGACCGTTGGTTTTTAGAGATTCAAACACTACGAACAAGCCCCAGAGGAGAATGGAATCGGACCCGGATCAGAATAGGGAGAAAGGTAAACCTTAAGCGAATAGCCGAAGATACCTCGCACGTTATTCCGATGAGATCCTCTTCGTCGAGCACTCCGGCGACTGTTGGTTTAGATGAACATGCAAGACTATATTTTCAGCCATTTATATAGGAATTCACGTGATAATCTTTACATTTTCATTGTAGATGTGACGAGTCATGTGCATAAATTGATTTGTAGAGGCCCAAGATCCATTAAATGAATCATGTTTTTTTTAACGGCAAGCACTTTATAAATCATATAAAGAGCCAGCAAGAGGCTGAAAAACGAGTACAAACGGAAAACAAAACAAAACAGAACAAAACAAACCGCTTCACAATGTCAGCCACATTAAAATCGATCGAATTCTCCCAAGACGGCTTGGTTATTTTGGCTCTGTTGCAGATCCATAAAAAGGCATCCTCCTTGATCGAATCCAGAATTTTACGCGGATGGATAAATCTGCCATCGAAAACCTTCGCGTTCCGAGCCTCCCAGATGCGCCACACCGCTGCAAGAGCCACAGTGTTCACCAATTGTTTCCAAATTCTGGGAATCATGTGAATGATGTCGGTTATTACATGAGATTGTAGATCGATAAATTTGTTCAGTCCACTAAAATCCATCGGTCCAATAAGATTGTGAAAGGAATTGAAGTTTTTCGGTCACATTTTTTCAAAGTCAATATTAGTTTTGTAGTGTACAAGTGTCGGACGACACTTCGATCGGATCTCAATCCGATCCAATAATCTATATCTATACTACTTTATAATACATATTAGAAGGACTTCTTAAAGTCCAAAAAACTTTCCTTAAAACACCCCTAAAGCATGCTGTACAAGTCTTTTAAGCACCATAAAACATCACTTTCCACTTATACCCTTCTACTAAAAAACATGGGATATAGTAGGGTTTCACCATTTCAAAACATTTCAAAATTGCCCGCTCCTGCTCCCCCTCTCTCTCTCTCTCTCTGGTGATTCCAGATCTGAATCTGGATCTAGGGTTTTCCTTCAAGGCGATTGAAGCTGCTACTCAAGGATCTTACATCTGGCCCATTCCCTTCCCTCTCACAACTCACACATCTCGCAAAACTTCATCATTTCACACAACTCCGCTTCAAATCTAGAGAGAGAAAGAAACGCATCTCCATCGCTTCTCTCTTGCTTGTCTATCTGCCTTGCCCTCTGATTTTCTAATGGTGTCGGTTCTGATGGAACATATCGATAGAGATGAAGATGGTGAGGTTGTGGTAGCCTACGATGACCATGGTAACCTGCAACCCTTGTTCTAGGAACCTTCAAAATCTTTCATCAGGTCTTACTCCCAATTCTCTCTCACAATTTTTACATCTTGTTCAAAAGAATCCCTAAATCTCAAAATCGTGTAATTGTAGAAGCAAGATTGGATCTAGAAATGAATAGGACAGGTGCTTTAGGATTTGTATTTGCTGCGAAGTAGACCCAGATAGAAAGATGGAGCCGAGATTTCATCTCCGTACCAGGTAAGGAATCTGATTTTTCTTTATTGAATTATTAGAAGCATTTTTCAAGAGTCGAATCTTTGGTCAAATCTGTCTTGCAAGACCCAGATTGATGGATAGATGGTTATGAGAATCTTGGGTTTCAGATCTTCATTGACCCTCTCTCTAAACTTAAGAAACCCGTAACCATAGGTAATCCGTGTTTCAATTTATTTATTCTTGATTATTGTGAATGTGTTATGAATTTCAGTTAATTTTAATGGACTCTGCATGTGATGATTCAAGATTTGGTGGTGATGACTTCTAGGGTTCTGTTGTTCTAGCTTTTGTTCAAATCAACGCTTAGGGACTGCGGAGGTAACTTTCAAACCCTAAAATGTCTAAATGTTACTAAAGAGCGGGCTCAAATCCCGGCTTCGTACTTTGTCTAATTTAAGGACCTTAGTTTTAATTATGAATTGTGTTAAATTAGTTCATGGAAACTGATGTTATGGTTGCTGAATTTGATTATTGTTGTTATGTTGGTGTTTTAGGGGATGTTGTGGAACTGGTTAGGGAGTTTCGAAGTGGGAAAATGACGGGTAGTTTGAGTGAAGAGTTCGGGGTTAAAGCATATGGCCTTAGAGTTTGGACCAGAATGCCTCGCCTCACCTTGTCTGGCCTAGCTTTTAAACCAAGGTCATCGGATCCATTCATGATTAAACTCACTCTTATATAAGATGCTTTTGTATGACTGTGTGTTTTTTTGATGTGGTTGAATTGAATTGCGGTTTTTGTGTTTGTTGCTAATTAATAGGTGGAGAGCGCCCTTGTGAGGATCATTTAAACTCTGCATCAGCAACTGTTTCTGGTAAACCCTTGTTTGGTTGGGCTATTATTATTAAGATACTCATAAAATCGGTATCCGGCTCCGTTTGAGGATGGGGTGAAAGTGATGCATTGGTTGGCGAAGCAAGCGAATTTGGCGGAGTGTGGAAAGTCATTGGGGAAGAAGGTTGAGTCGAGAAAGGCGGATATTCCCGGAAGGTTGAGTCGATACGGTTCGATTCGAAACGGTTCGATTCAAAACGGTAGGGGTCGAAACGGTTAGATTCGAAACGGTTCCCGTGGAAAAGGTTCGATTCGAAACGGTACTGGTCGAAACGGTTCGCGTTGAAAAGGTTCGATTAGCTTTTTTTAACCTCATGGAATTTAAACATGTTGTAGGTCAGATGGAACATGGGTTGAATGGTGGTTACAATGTAGCCTATATAAAAGCATGATGCCAGGAAACTTGCTGCAAAAATTTAAGGAGTAAATTTTGATGGAGCAGGTCAAAGTTGGTCATATTGCCATGGTAACCTATCCTATTAGCTTTTTTTATAAATTATTATTATTATATCCGTAGTTTTAAAGTTGTATTCCTTTTTTTAATATATTGTTTTCCATGAAAGATTGATATGAAGGCAAGGCATAATATAAAATAACATAATTATAGTGTTGAAATTTAAAAATATTTTATATTCTTTCTGTTTTCAGAAACAAGGTGATATGGTTGAAAAACCCTTGTGATGAATCAATTCAAGTTAACAGCGCAACTGATAGCATTGCCAATGTAAGCGGGTATATATAAGACTTAAGAACATTCTTATACAAATTACAAGTACTAAAATAGCAAAATGGTAGTAGATAAGACAATGCGAACAGAGGCAACTTTTTTTGTTTTTTCTTGGTCAGGTATCCATATGGTCTGTTGGATGATTTAAGCACATCATGTCAAGGGTGTCACAACTTCATTGTGAAAAAATAGCCTTTTGTTAGTATGGGGCTCTCAAGCATCGCCTCACCTGCAGCTTTACAAGGTTTTGAAGCACCTGGATGTTTCAGTCATTTTGGCCCACTTCTCTGAGGAATTGCAGATGATATATGCCAAGTTCAGGTCCGATTTTGTGATGCTGCTGGGCCTTGGTCAAGCTTTAAACTGCATATACACGGCTGTTAAGAGCTGGCTGCATCAGATCTTCGTATGGACATGTATTATTTGGTTCTATGCTGGTAACAGGTCTGGATTAATTGTCTGGATGGTGTATTTTTTGAAGGCTCAGTCCGAGTTTCATGTGCAGACGCAAGGAAACTGGGATTACAGGGGTAATTTGGGTAAAAATGCTGCTGGCTTATCCGAGTGTGGCCATCTTTATATGGCATGCCGAGTTTGGAATGACCACTCGGGTTTTACGCTTAAATTCTTGATTGTTTATTAAGTGCGCAACACTTAGCAAGATACTTGCCTTTTTATAAGGATGGTATAAAATTTGTTGCGTTAAATGGTAAAATATAATAAATGGGTCTTTGTGCTGTATGCATTACAAAGGTGAAGGTTTTAAGCATATATTATCATCCCAAAAAGACACCCATGTATAAGTTTCAGCTCTAAATATGGTACCTGGCCGAATTGCTTAATTTGGTATCTTACTTTGAATCCTGGCAACTAATATAGTTGTTAACTTCCATGCTTTTACATTTTTGACTAAAAAACTTATCTTAATATGAATGTTATATGGTAAAAATGTCGATTATGTTTAGAAACTTTAGTCACTAAATTTTTTTTTTTTTTTTTGAGTCTGGGAATTTAGTTTTGCATCTTTAATGGATGTCTTGTCATGAAAATTCGATAATTATGTGTTGTTTAAGTAAGAGGTTTTTGATAGTTTTTTTTTTAAGATTTCATGGTAAGATTGTTTTATGTAGTCTGTTGCGTTTTTGTTCAAATTTGACTTGACCCTTTAACATACAACCAAGTTTTGTATATGATTCCCAAAATTTTCATGTCTAGAACTTATTTAACAACACAAACACCACTAACATGAAGTTAGAGGTGTTTCATGCACCATTCCATCAAGAACTCGACAAATAACCTAAACAACACTCTCCTATATTGATACCTTAGAAGATTTGAGAATGATGGAAAAGACGAGAATTAGAATGGTGTATTTGGATTTTAAAAGGGTAAAACGTCACTTTATATGGATTTAATACTTTTTAACATTTGTTACACATAATTTCAAACAACTTAACGTTTAGCAAACAACAAAATCATATCCATAAGGATATCCTGCTTCGATGATCGTGGTGTTGACGCACGTATAGTTAACTCACTTTCAAATGGGTCATACCGATGATGAACATATGGTGTTTGCCTTGCGGGGTCGTTAAGCAACATTCTATTCATGGAACTTCTGTATAGGCGCAAGTTTGTCTAAATTTTAACCTTTTGATATGTTTACAAGTTGTACACAAAATGTTAAGAAACACAAGTTGGGTTGAACGTTTTAGCTTGTTAGGAAAAACAATCCAAGGCAGATTGTTTTGATTAGTTTTGAGCTTATGGTTGTGCTTTTGTTGGCTTGGCGCAATTCGGTTTGTTTACATCCATTTAAAACTCTTTAAATCCCCATGACCACTTTTCACGTACCTTAACAGAAAATTTAGATTTTAGTTATGACCCAACTGAACTGAACCTTGTCATGCACACCCTTAGAATTACTAACAAGTGTTGTGTAGTCCGTTGCATCGCGAATTTGGTTTTGGTTATGGCTCAAAACCGAACCGCCCCATACATAGCCCTAAACTCACCAACCTAAGTGATATGTTTCCCGCCGCATCGCGCGGGTAAACGACTAGTCTTATCCAATTCATTTTCAAGGTGTACAAGTGTTGGACGGCAATCCCAACGGATTGCCTTCCGATCCAAAAGCACATCCGATCCAATTCAATATTAAAGGTACATGTGAACATATCTGTTAACAATAATTGACTGATTCTCAGCCCAATTATATTGATCCACCACAACAGACAGCCCATGTGCGAGAACAACATTCTGTAATATAACTTTTAGTGGCCCAATAAAGTGTATCAGTGATAGAGATGGGCATAAAAACCGGTTCCTACCCGATTCCAGTGGACCCGACCCGGACCCGGTTCCAGTTCCTACCCGGCTAATAGTAGAACCGGTTCCGGGTTCAAAAAACCCGTAGGTTCCGACCCGGTTCCACATTTTATAAATAAAATCGGTTCCAGTTCCTACCCGGAACCGGTTCCAGTTCCTACCCGGTTCCACATTTTATAAATAAAATCGGTTCCAGTTCCTGCCCGGAACCGGCTCCTGCGTAACCAGTTGTGGCTTCTCTTCGTCGTGGATAGTTCCTTCTTCGTGATAGTAATACTATGGAATAGACGGATGTAGAACACTAGAGGCTATCAAAGAAATTAGGTGAGAGAAATAGATATTACAGAAAATAAATCTTACAACTAGATTTCGAGAACATGAAAGCAACCCACCCTCATTTGAAATTTTACTGTGTCCCTCGAAAATGACAGTCTCGGAAATGATGAACATTTTATTGAGAACATAAATTAATCTTGGTTGCAGCTCTCGGAAATGACAGTCTCTCTTGAATTGTTTAATGTACAATAAAAAAGCATGAATATTTTAAATTGTTATCTACAACATGCAGCTTTATGTGTACAAGTGAAGCTTTATGTGTACAAGTGAAGAAAGATTAAAATAATATCAAAACTCTCTCCTCTTTATCTATTTCATCCATCTTTCTCCTGCATGTCTCTTCTTTCTCATACATTCCTTTTCTTATTTTCTCTAAAGAGATAAAGCTCTTGCATTAAAAGGTTAATTCAACATAAGATTAGAAGATGGAAACGTGAAAATAGAGATGGAAAGTCATGGATCTTAAGGACGAATCGAGGTTCAGTTACAACTTAAGACATTTTGCTTCCACTTCTCTTTGCAGCTTTTCTTTGAATTACCCGACCGAACCGGTTCCAACCCTACCCGAACCGGTTCCAAACCTACCCGAATCGGTTACACTCGGTTCTAGTTTTAATGGTTAATACCCGGGTACGAACTGGACCCGGTTCCACTGAAGAACCGGTTCAATTCACTGTCATCAGGAACCGGGTACGGGTAGGAACCGGTTCCGGGTATTAAAAAGAACCGATTATGCCCATCTCTAATCAGTGATCAGATCCACTTAATAGTAATCAGCCCAATTATAATTGATATATACTGACATTGGCACATGAGAATTGTAATGTATTGATAAATGATTCAACACTTGATATCATTTGGAGGTCCAATCATCGAACGGCAATCCGTTCGATTTGCTATCCGATCCAAATTTCAAATTTGAGGCCCAATATCAGTTTATAAGGAGGTGTCAACTATCGGATTAACATCCGATCAATTTGTCATTCGATCCAAATACATTTCTATTATAAAGTGTTTGACTTGTTTGCAAAGTCTCGGAAGGCAGTTCGTTCGAACTGACATCCGATCCACAGTAGCTTGTTTAATTGTTTTGAGGACCAAGTATCGAACGGCAATCCGAACGAAGTCACATCCGATCCAAGACAGTTGACTTTAGTTGACCTCGTTCGATCGGATTGACATCCGATCCAAAGACATTTTGTTATCAAAACACATTTGACTTGTGTTGGCCACGTTCGATCGAAGTGCGGTTCGTACGGATTGCTATCTGATCCATTGCCATCCAATCCAAAGTCATCTGATTGACTTTCGTTGACCCCAGATACACATCCGATCCAACTGACTGTTTGCTTTAAACTGATCGTTTGATTTTCGTTTGCAGGTGATTCGAGGTGATAAACAAGGCGAAAAATTCAAGGAACGATAAATTCAAGAAGCATTTCGAAGATGTCGGGCGGTGGTGAAGAGTTTTACAACACATTTTATAACGCTTACACTTCTGAAACAAAGTCGGAGACTAGCAACATTTCAAAAACGATTTCAGATAGTTTGAAATATGATAATGTGTACGGAAACCAACAAAAACCACCGAAATTAATGAATATCAAGGACTATAACTGGTGGAAAAACGGTTTAAGGATTGGGTAAAAGCATTCGCTCATGATAGTTGGTTAAAATTGAAGTTAGGATATAAAGAACCAACAAAACAAGGTGGAATCTTATTGACAATTGAAGAATTCACAGATCAAGAAGTAAAACACATGTGTGCTGAACAAAAAATGATTATATTGCTATATCAATCTGTTCGAGATGATATTATTTCATTACTTGATGAAACTACTTCAAAAGGTTTATGGGAAGCTTTAGAGAGAAAATGTATGGGTGGCGAAGAAATTATCAAAAACAAACGATCGTTATTGAAAAAAGAATCTGATTTGTTTACATGCATGAAAGGTGAAACCATACCTCAGATGATTGAAAGATTTTGCCATCTTAAACTCGAACTGGAGAGGTTTGGTGTTTCCAAAGATAATGAAGAGATCATTGACAGGTTGATTGAAGCTCTTCCAAATGAAAACGATTGGTCATACTATGTCATGATACTCAAAAACAGCAACGATATGAGCAAAGTGATCCTCGATTGGTTAATTGAGAAGCTTGAAGGTCATGATTTGGAAATACAAAAGCAGAACAAAATGGCAAATCAACAGTATCAACAAAATGTCGATCTGTACTACAAAAGAAGCATGATGGATCAAGCATCAAAGACGACATTTAGTGCAGGAAGTTCAAAGGATTCATCTCAACACAGTTTCTCAAAAGATCCGGGTTATCATTCATTCGCTTCAAATTCGTCAAATCCGAACATAGTTCAATGCAATATCGCCATAGATCTGAAAAACACTCAAAGTCTGAATGGAGAAGCTGCCAAGCAACAAATGATGTTTTTAGCATCTGTCCTGGAATCGTACCAAATTCTGATCGCGGGTAAGGTTGGAAACCCGAATATGACAAAGGAAGATTATGACCAGATCGATCCAGAGGAGATGGAGCTGATAGACATAAAATGGTGCAAGGCTATCGCTCTGAGGAGAGCACAAAGGTTTATGGAGATCACCGGAAGATCATGTTTGGGAACTGCTGATACAAACTGGGATTCGATAAATCGAAAGTTACATGTTTCAAGTGCAAACAGAAAGGGCACTTCAAGAGAGAATGCACAAACAAGCAACTGATGAAGCTGTGAATCCATTCAAAGATGATTATTATCAGAAAGCAATTTATCATCGCAATAGCGGGTCGTCAAAGATGAATCAAAAGCAAATCGATGAAGGTTCATCAAAAGAGAAGTCAAGGGCTCTAGTAGTTATTCAGGACGACGAGGGTTATGACTGGAGCAAAGTTCTTCCAGAAGAAGATTATGTTGGATCCGCATTCATAGCTGAAGTGGTTGATGATAAACGATGGCAGAGAGATTATGCCACTTTTGAAATCAAAAAGTTGTATGCTCCTTTTAAGGAAGCACAAAAGGCAAAAAGATGGGATGCTGAGCGAGAATGTTATTTGGATCGACAAGGTAATCCAGTGGTTGATCCTAAGAAGGTGGATTTTGATGCAGTGGCAAACATATTTCCAGATCGTGACACGTTTCATACGAGGAGATTATCTGAGAAAGATTATGAAGCTAATTTGTTTAAACGTTTAAAATAAGTTTATGAGGCAAGTTTACCAAAGGTGATGGAGTTGAGAAAGAAGAAAGAAGAAGAGATTGAGAAGTTGTTGAAGAGGTGAAGAAAACAGCAGCGGATGCTGATGAGAACGAACAAAAGAATGATGAGGACCAGAAGTTGAAAACAAAAGAATCAAAAGTGCCAGATGAAACTGAGGTAAAAATTCTAACTGAATCTTCTGAATTATTAAACAAAGATCAAAATGTTGTTAAACTGAAGATAAGTGCAGGAATTGCATAGAAATGTACAAAGTATGTACTGAGAAAGACGAAAAGATAAAAACAAAAGACATTGAATTAAATAAAAGTGAAACTGTTTTCAAAACAAAGTGCAAAGAAATGCTTGAAAATGAAGAAGTTTTTAAACAAAGGATTGAAAAGCTGACACTGATATGTCAAGATTTTGAAAAAGAAAATGAGATTTTAAAACAAAAGTGTTTGGCAAAATGTGAAGATTGTGTTCAAAAAGACAATAATTTTCAAGATTTACAAAAGGAATACGATAAAAGGAAATGGTCAAGTCATAGAGTACAAGAAGCATATGATACTTTGAAGAAACAAGTCAAATGTATGGATGAGAGATTGTCTTAAAACTTAACAACAACAAGACTTTATGAGAAAAAGTTTGAAGAAAAGCAATAGGAGTTAAACAAATGTATTGATGAAGTTGCTAAACTCAAACAAGTTTTGGTTGAAAAAGAAAAGATTGTTACAAAACTTCAAAGTTATCATAGTTCTTGGTACATTCTCGAACGTAATTTCAACATCACACCAGTTGACAAAGATTCTGAAAAGAATAAAAAACGTATTGGTTCAGAATATCATCAGGTGCCACCACCATTGAGAGGCAATTACATGTTTTATGATGAAGAAAAGGTGGCAAAAGGTCAGAACATGGTTAACCAATTACCTGAAAATATCGATGTGACTTACACCAAATCGGATGATGCTGATGATTCAGAGGTGGTAAGTAAGGTTGTTGAAAGCGTTTTGAGAGATGAATCTGCCCAAGGTAAGTCTGAATCACAGGATGAAAATGAGGGAAGTTTTCAAGATAGTTATCTTAAACATTCAAAATCTGAGAAAGTTGTGAATGATGATCCAAAAGGATTGGCTTATACCATGATTGGATTGGACAAATTATTCTCAGATAATGAGTTCCCGATTCAGAATGTGATTGCAAATAAAATTGACAAAGTGTTTAAACGGGTAGAGATTGAAAAGTCAGAAATTTCAAAATTTGTTGGAAAGAGCAAGAAAGCTTTTTATAACAAACCTGGTTACAAAAAGAAGAACATGAAGGCTGGGTTGGGTTATAAAAAGAAACAAAATCAAGATAAAAAGTTTGAAAAGCAAAATTTTCAAAAGAAAATGAATTTCGTTCACGGGAAAAGTTTGGAAGAAGAGAAAGAACTCCAATTTAGACGACAGTCTAATGAAGAGTTCTATGCTCAGAAAAAGCAACAACAACAGGCTAAAGATGTTTCGAGTAAAACTTGTTTTAAATGTGATCAAACTGGACAACTTGCACGCAAGTGTCCAAACCCAAAGCCTGTTGATGTTGAAAAACAGAAATATGAGGATGTGAAACAAAGGACTACCAGATTTAATTCAAAACAAACTTGGAGGTACAACACAAACAAGTTTGCTTCCAATCAAACTCGGAAATCATACCAGACTAGGTTTGATTCAAGACAAACCTGGAATTCTCACACACCCAGATTCAGAACAACTCAAAGTTGACAAACATCGGTTGATATGACAAAACCAAACCAGTTTTGGAAACCACAAGTTGATATTCAAAATCAAAATAATCAAAACGAGACACGATTTTACAAAAGAAGTGCTTCAAAAGGACAAAACTGGGTGGTTAACAAACAAGTGACTTCTGTGAATGACGTAAAAGTTGAAGTAAAAAATGTATAAGTTTTTGTACAAAACGACAAAGATTTTCCATCATTGAATGAATTTTGTGTTGAAATGCCTAAGGTTAAACAGACCTGGGCTGAATTATTCAAGTATTTGAGTTGTGTATATGTGCAGGTGCTCCCGAAGAAAACTGAATGTTAACTAAAGGAGTATTGGAGCAGCCTGGCACAGGAGGAGAAGGCTGCTGGTCCCTGCCACTGAGAAACAGGGAGTTAGTTTGTTTCTGTACATAAATAAACCATATTTCAAAAACACTAAAAAATTGAAAAATTAAAAAATAAATAATAAATAAATATGTTTTTCAAATTGCTTTTGACAAGTTGATCGAAGGGCAATCCGATCGGATGACCATTCGATCGGAGGGCCATCCGATCTGAATGTTTGAGCGTTGGTTTTTCATGTCCAATCGAATGGCAATCCGATTGGATGACCATCCGATCGGATAGCCATCCGATCCAAATGCATATGTCTTGTTTGATGTGATCTTTATTGGATAAACACATCCGATCAGATGACCATTGTTACACCCCGACCGCGTAAAACAACGAACCGCGGCGGAATCGCCGGGGAGTGTCGTAACAGAATCATTGTTTCATAACAAATGGAAATTGTAGTTTTGTTTTATTAAATTAAAAGAGGTTACAATGTCTTAAAAACAAAGAAACATAACATAATTAACTAGTCTTGCATCTTTTATTGTCACTAAGGCCCTCGTCCAATCCTATGTTTGCATCATAATCATCTAACAACAGCACCTGAAACATATGTGAAAATAGGTACGTCAGCATAAAAATGCCTGTGAGATACATAGGTTTTAATAAAATAGGATTCATGACTTGTAAGTTTAAAGAAAATGTTTAACAAAAGTAGTCATGAACCTTAAAATATTTTCTTTTAGAAATCATACGAAAATCAATAAGAAAACAAATGATATAAAAGAATAATGCATAGATAAGTAAATAACCAAATAAAAATGAGTTTGTATAAAAATGTGTTGTTTGTAAGGCAATGTTTTGTAAAATATGTTATTTGTGGAAAATGTAATATGTCCAAATTGAAATGCTTTAAATAATGCTACGATATGTAATATCATAAAAGCACTTATATATAGGAAGTACCAGCGGCGTATCCACCATGCTTTTATCATATTACACACGCCTCGTTATTTAAATCACTTACCCAAACAAACCACCAATGTAAAAATGTTCATGTATAACCAAATGTAATGTATGGCAAAATAAATAAAGATATCTATTCAAACCATACGTAAAATATACAAAACAATGCATTTGAAAAAATCATAATTTAAATCAAAAGTTATGTTTTGTAAAATTCATGCTTTATTGATACAAACATCTATGCGGTAATGTTCTAACGTCTACATTCAAGCCTTGCGACTGTGGTGACAAACCCCTAAAAAACTAAATGTTCATCTAAATTCTGTATATCGAATTCGGTCATTCCTTCCACCCAAACTGTCACACCCTGACTTTTGCGGAAGCGTGATTATTGGTGTGACTTCTTAATACCATTGCATACGATCATAACAACACTATATGATAAAATCAGTAGATGTACATCCATTAATTTGAGTTTAAAAGTAGTACAACATAATTTTCTGAAATGTCAATATCAAATTCAAGTTACAAACCATAACATATTTTAAAGAGTTCAAAAGACTCAACAAAAGATTTTAAAACAAACCCGAGTTTAGGACCACGTATCTCATCCAGGATTAAGATACGTCTCCAAAGCCCTAATGACTTGGATGACATCTTTATTCACAACGTAGCTTAAAAACTCCAACGCCCGCCAGATCCATTTACTAATTTCCTTAAATACATGTAGTTTTGAAAAATCAACATAAAGTTGAGCGAGTTCATGTAAAAGTGAGTATGTATAACCCTTTGTAATTTGTCTGTATGTATGAAAATCCCTGGTATGTAGCAATTAAGGAAAAAGAGATCACCATTGGGTTGCAAAGCCAATGATATGTGTGAAGTGATGCAGGAAGACTCAAACCTAGCGGATTTGTGCGTCGGGCACTTAGTCACCACCTGGTCCACTCAGCGGGCGCAGGAGTGGGACTCGCTACACCCAAATAGATCTATCACTAATGTCCCTCGGTCCTACCATGAGGATTAATGGCCTCAGTTACATGCCTACCCACTCACATGATCTAAGTAGTAAACCCTCCTTAAGCTAACCATACCATGTATAAAAGTATCCGTAATTATTGTAACATGTATTCCACCCCCGAAGTATAAAACTGAAAACAGTTAAGAGAAAAGGGGGACATGAACTCACTGTATTGCGTCTTCGTACTTGTAACCCAAATCTCCGCGGCAAACACGACTACCTACAATGGTCTAACGTCTATTAGACGAACGGGTCGTGCCTTGTCTTAGTATTTATGTTTTTGAGTTACGATTCTGGTATTTTTCCAAGTTGTAAAAATTGTATTTAGTTTTGGAATAATTGATTATGCAGGGTTTTTGTATTAATACTTCTCAAGCATTTCAACTTCGGATTTCCTTCCCAAGGGTGGGGGTATCTCATACACGTATTTTCGTACTTGTGTTTGTATATCTTGCCAAGTGATGGCGTCGTATTTCGGTGTATTGTTCCAAATTAAATATATGTTAATATATTCCCAACATGTAATTCCAAAACCATACATTTCAAGTCTCACTTAAATATATACAAATAAACCTTATTTTGCTTAATCATGTATCGTTCCAGAAAGTATATATTTTTCTCAAAAATTATATATCTTCTAAATATACTAGGAAAATATATTTTATCTCCCACTTGGAAAATATATTCAACCCATTTGTCCAAAAATAACGTATTTCCAAAATATATGTATTTTTCCCAAAAATAACATATTTTTATTTCTATAGTTTCCAAAATAATATTTTACCAAAATATACGTATACGTTATAATTCCGAAAAAATATATTTTTAAGTCTCACTTGAAAATATATATTTTAATCACAAGTCCAAAATATTTTAATTCCAAAATATACATATTTTTCCCAAAAATATTATATTTTTCTTTATACATTCCCCAAAGTAACACTTTATCAAAATATTCATACAAGAGTATTTTTCAGAAATACTACATAAGTTACGTTTTAGAGTTCGCGTTGTAATAACCATACCGGTGTAACTTAAATACTTGTTTGTGATAGCGTTGGTATTATTTTGGAGTAGTGATTTCATAATATTCCAAGGTTATATTATTTTTACCCTAAAAATAATATATCTAGTTCACAAAATAATCATATAATCACACAAGCATTTTATTATGAAATATATATTCTAAATATATATTTAACAAGTTTTATTTACGAAAACCCACCTCCGAATACTTGGTAATTTTGTAATAAAAATCATGGCGAAGTTTATTTTGAAAACCAAGTCAATAACATATTTATGATCAAAAATATTTCTAAGCGTTATATTTCTAGAAAAATTTCGCCAGAGTTTCCTCTGTAACTGGAGGTGGCCACGCTTTCAAGCGTATCATTTTCTTTTCAAAATTCAATAGAGCAGTTTTACAATCATCGGCATACAATATTTAAACATCACACTTGACAGAACAAGCCTAAATCACAAACTCATGAACTTGAAAGTTATGTAAAAATACGTAGTAAGTTGCTAGCGTATTTACTAGGTTTTGTTAACTTTAAAAATAAAATTAGTTTCGTAAAAACTTTATTTTTAAAGAACTTGAAGTTTTACAACTTCTAGTCAAGATTTGCAAAAATACTTCTTGTTAAATTTTCTTGTTTACACACTTATTGACCTACTATAAATGCTTCTTGTTTATAAAATATCAGGATTTTAACAAGACTTGCATCTTTCACTTGGTCCTTCCGAAAAACCACTTGTAGATCTTTAGATCTACATGTTTAGAGCCTTATTATACAAGAAAAATTATATTTATTCAAGTTCATGTTTCATGGATGGAAAGTTTCATCATCTTTCATAACTTTAACACTAACATACTACTAGTTCATGTTCTTGAACATGGTCTAGTAGGTTTAGATAATGATCCATCCTACTTTTAATAACAAACAACATCAAATCATCACAACCATACAAGGTTCACCTGATTTACACACATATTCTTTCTTTATCCAACTTGTTCATCTTATTTTCATGACTTTATGTTATGTTATTTAGTGTTCTTAACTTTCAACCATTAAATCACCTATTAACCACCATAAACAAGATCAAGATGATGTTTAGAGGCACTTACTACTAGCTCAAGGCTAGGGAAAAAACAAGTTGTAAATGTGGTGGATAAAAGAAATGTAGAGAGGTTCTTGCACTTCCGAAAGTACCGGGCTTGCTTGTATGTCACCCTGCACCCTAGAGTATGTAAGAAATGGTTGAACAAGACTTGGAAGTGGTGGTAGTGTGGTGGAGAGGTGGCGGCCGTGAGGTGGTTAGGAGGGAGTGAAAGTGTTTGTTGATGTTGAAGTGTTGAATGAGAGAGATGGGTTATCCTGTGGGTGTATATATAATCCAAGTTCTCATATTACCCATCATGTATAATGTTCACTAGATATCCAACATTAGTAATAAAATAAACAAGAAAGCATGGGTGTGTCCCCACCTATGGGGACCATCGCAAAGATGGGGGGGGGGGGTAAGGGTTGGGATGTAAAGGTTAAGTTACTAATTAGTTGAAATCAAATGATATTTAGTTAGGATACTTGTGTGTTTATTAATATAAGGGGTGTTAGGGTATTCGGGCACCCTAACTAGCTCAGAAAAGTATAAACAATGTCTTTGGTAATATTTTTATGTTCCGGGTAAATTCCGGTTGTTCGGTTGGATATTGATCCGTTAAAGTGCTAAGTAAAGCTATAAAGTGTCGTTTATGTTATTTTTAGTGACACAATAAATTACCAACACTTTGGGAAGTGTCTAGAATTATTTTACCAAGTTTTTGCACTTTACTAGTTATGTTAAAAGCTGAATTTTGGTGTTTAGTGCAGAATTCTGCACTTTAAGCATGTTTTAGGCACTTCCGGGCACCATAACTATCACCTAGTGACGCAGTTTAATGATCCTCACCTCCCTACTAGTGTAGTACTTCATTCCCGGCTCATACTGGCCTCAATATGGTGTCTGACTAGGTGCTGGCATTGTCAGCCTGTTTTCTGGGTTTTCCGTTTAGTGTGCTAACCGTGCTTTGTGCATCAGGTTTGTCACTATTGTTTGTGTGTAAATGATAGTGTGACAGTATAAAATGTGATGCATGAGTATGTATGTATCAGAAATCAAGAAGCAGTTTAACCACAATTGTAATTAAGCACAGTAATTAAGCACTAATTAAATATTAATTAATTGTACGGATACCTGGTTTTGTGAGGGTTGTCACATTCTCCCCCCGTTAAGAAAATTTCGTCCTCGAAATTTGTACTACCTTAACTCCTTATGGTTTCTTCACACGTGTATGTATAAAAATAATATCGAGGTAGATAATCATCAAACCAAATCAAACCTTACTCACATTTGGTGAGTCCAAGAATATATATAACAATCCGAATTCTAGGGTTAAAAGGTATGTGCTTTTAGCATTAGATGTCAAATGTACGAGACGTATTTGACGTATAGTCTAGTGTAATCCAGCTAGCAGGGGGGTTCCACAAAAGAGGAGTTTTGACTAATAAGGTTTTCAACGATCGATTGCAATATGCAGACGAGTTTTCACGAACCCTAGCATCCGTTATATGAATTCAAAATCAACAACTCAAATGGAATAGTAAAACGACCTGTCAACTCCCGAGTAGATGAATGGTAAGATTTAGTGTGTTGAAAACTTGAATTGCGATAACACGCCGAGTGAATACAAGCGAATCTGGTGTATCCTTGCCTTGATTTGTAGTTGTATCAGAAATGTTTGAATCACAAGTCATCAAAAGTATATGTAGTTTTGCGTGAAATGGTTGACCATAATTAGCACAATCTACAAGGTTGTAAGGACCCCACGAGGTGTCGTAGTGACATAATACGAGTATAGTGGTGACTGAACAAATTCACCGTGCTGGAGATCAAGCGAAAGTGTACCGAAGCAAGCCCTAAGATTTGATTTACACAATGTTACAAAGTTTTCAGTTGAATACGGAACATCGAAGAGTCGCTGTTTTTGCTCGAAGGATGAAAAAGGTATTAAGTATCGTAAGGCATTCGATTGTCAATGAAAGAATCGTTAGGAGGTACATTGTGATTATGAAACGAATGTATGTACCATTGGCTTAGCACACAATTGTGCTGAGACAGCTTCTATCATGAATATCAAAATGGATTGTTAACAAATGAGTAGGCAATTAAATCCGTGTGGGAAGTGAGTAACCCAACTAGCACAAGCTTCAATTTGGTGGAAATATCACTGCAAGGTATCGAAACAAATCGACCGATTTAGTGGAGTCGTGGACCAACCGAACCTGCCATGACTCGAAGTGAAAGAATCTTTGCAAAAATATCTGAATATGATGCTCCCAATACATCATATGACGTCTGAAACTGAATATGCGAAGCAGATAAGTTCGAGCAATCGAACTTAATTTCAATGTGGCCCGGCAGTAATCGTATCTATCAACAAATAGAAAATCAGAATGGCAACAAAATAAACCATGAATGAAATTTGTAATAAAAGAAGTTAAGAGAGTATGTTGTCTTGATAGCAAAAGAGCCAACAATTTCAATAATGCAGGTCATTCGAATCACAACCCAGTAATTAGATTTAGGAACGTAATAATTGGACTTTAATGAAGCGTTTATTCGAAATGAACCGCATGCGTAAAAAGTGCATGGGTTATATATAAGTTTTCAAGTAAGGAAGCGGTGTGTAACTGCTAAAATGGAGTAGTGACCAAGCATATGAAGCAAACGTGTGTTCGCTCTTAGCGAAGAGAATCAACGTGATGCAACTACTTTGAGAGGAGTAGAGATGCAAACATCTACTTGCTAGAGGCAAAAGTGAAGATTTCGACGAAGGAAAGTGACATGTTTGTCAGGTTAATGATGGTTGATTGAGTTGACAGATATGGTTCCTAAGTAAAAACCCTTACGAGTTTGGACCTGGGTTCCCAAAGGTCCTAAATATATGTTTTCTAAATCCTCCAGATTTCGTATCCCGTGTAGACTGGTTTGTGCATTGTGTAAGAAGCACTATTTTTGTGTACGTCTTAGAACAAGTCGTTGTCCCACAAATTTTTCCTCGGTATACTTTCTTACTGAATTTACCGCCAATGACACTCGATCGTCGATCAGTCGTGTAGTAGTAGTCGGACCCTCACAGTTAGTCAAATAAGTAATTCGTTAATCCTTAGCAAGAGCCACCGACTCTGGTTGGCTAGCTCGTCCGACTCCCGGTCATTTGAAGGTCATCGTCCTTTCTTGACGAGCAGAACTGAGGTTATCTAAAACAGAAGTTTTGGTCTGTTATCTTCCTTCTCTATTAACCACTGAGGTTGCACTGACCATCCTTGCATCTCCGAAGGTGTAAGTTACTAAGATGCATCGACTACAGGCGCGACGCCTGGAATCAAATAGATGCGAAATTCGACTAATCGTTAAGGAGATAATTCTGGCAAGTCTTCGAGGAAGACCTTAGGATATTTCCTTATCATAGGAATATCTTCGTGCTTTGATTATTCGGCTCCTCCTGTCCACGACATGAGCCAAGAAAACATCATATTCTTTATGCAACATCCTTCGTGCCTTCAAGTAATTTGTAATTTACAGAGGCGTATCCTGCTTCATGAGTTAAGATTGCTTCTTCGTTCGCCATCGCGGAGCGGACATCAATCCCCTATTGATCATTTGTCAACCCATCCCTCCAACTACCTTGTTGCAGTCTCCAAATTCACTGGCAGTAGATCAAGTGTAGTCTTACGCTTTCCAGGTTCTATCCTGCCAATTCCAATCACTTCGTTGGCTTCCACTAGTTTCCCGTTCGCTAGTCCTATCATGCGCGGATTATCTAATTTGCTTATTACTAAACCAAGTATGCTCTCAAACTTTGGAGATGCGAATCGTAAAATTTGCAATAGTATTTGGCAATACGGGTGCATAATATTGAGTAATATGGGATGTACTGATATCCTCGCCTGAACTCCTGGCGTGCTTCCCTAGCTCCGGCGTGGAGCTTTCATCCTTGTGCCTGATTGTTCTTAGGGCAATATTTTCTGAAATGCTTTTTGCTTCCACAGTTAAAAACAACCTTGAGCACGTTTTTGCTTGTCACTCATCCTGCCTTTGTCGTTGTCGTTGTTTTCTACGTAGCTCTTGCTGCCCTCTTGACCTCCACTTCTGCGTTCACTGTCTTGTCTACACGTTTCCTTAGGATGCCCCCACTTACCACAGTTTTCACATTTTCCATACTTACATCGCCCGACATGATAATGTAAACAATTGTCGCATTTAGGTAGGATACCCATGTAGTCTTTTCCCTTCTTGGTCTTCTTCTCGTTACCTTCCCGAGTAACCTTCTTGAAATTTACGAGCTTTCTCTTGTTATCTCCAGATGGCTCTACAGGAGCCTCCTTTTTCTCTTCCGAAGTGGAAAATTTTCCTTGTCTAATTGCTTCCTCAGTGAGCGCCACGCTTGTATCGATAGCCTCGGTGATTGTTGAAGGTTTAGATGTTGTTACCAGGCTTAGAATCTGGGGTGCCAGTCCCCCGATGAAACGTTAGATCTTCCTAGATTCTGGTTCCACCAAACGCGAAGCAACTTGTGATAATTCGCCAAATCTCTGCACATAGTCGGCTATCTTTGGACCTTCCATTTTCAAGTTCCACAATTCAGTCTCCAACTTCTGGACTTCTGTCCTAGAGCAATACCTTTTTCGCATCAGTTCCTTCAGCTCGTCCCACGTCAAAGCATTCGCAGCGGTCCCACCCATTGTTTGAACCTGAAGATTCAACCATGACAGAGCCCCATCTACAAATAGTCCAGCTATGTACGTGACCTGATGTTCTGGGGCACATTTGCTCAACTGTAAGACAGAATTTGTCTTCTCCACCCAACGCACAAAAGCTAAGGCACCCCCAGTGCCGTCGAATTCTCGAGGTTTGTAGTCCAAGAACTGCTTGTAGGTGCAGCCGCTAGGTGGGTTATTTCCTGAGGTACCTCCGCCGTGTTTGGAACGAAAGGCCTCGAGGTGTGTGATGGCTTGCGATAGGTGCCCTTGCAGTTCTGACTCTGCTGTTGTTGGCAGAGGGTTGTTGGTATCGACGTTCCCTCGTATCGACATCTTCTGAGGAGAAGGTTAGTTAAGTCAGGTCTTATTCATTCGGGGAGTGCACATAGTTGTTTAGTGGTCATAAGTACATACACATAACAGGTTATTATACCAACCAATCAAGTAATAGTATGATCATAGTATAACTAAGTAATTTGGTAATTATGTTTAATGAGAGCATAGCAAGTGAGCACGTAGTATTATAATTATAGTACTCACACATAGATCAATAACGTGCTTAGCGAAGACCTAGCGACTGAGTTTTCATTGGTCATCAGCCACAAAGTGTTGTCGCATGTTTAATGATGATTGGCTCTCATTATTTTCCGGCCACAATTGCATTGTCTTACAAAATGTATCACATTAACAGGGACACAGGGTCACCCTACCCTTGCCCGTTAAATATATTAGTGTTTCAAAATTACGTAGTCAGATGTGGTCTTCAGAAGTCTCCACAATCTCAGCTTATCATAGATGTCCTACCCAAATGTAATGCGATCCGCATAATCCAGAAGCCAACTATACTGGTGACTGAGGTGGAGGAGGAAAGAAAAGTAAACTGTCAACATGCGTGAATTTCTCCTCGAGCTGGTATATACGTCGAAGTAAATAACTGATCTGCCGCTTGGCAGTAAAGAAATGAGCATCGGAGTCCTGGGAAAGGTGTAATAGCAACAGTCAAGAGCGTAAAAGGAACCTTGGCGTATGTGGCGGATCAAAGTATGCTGGCAATAGACAGGTGGGGGGGGGGGGAATGGGGTGTCTTACATGAACTTTTCAGACAATATGTTGTCTTGTGATGTAGACACTTAACTCATGTTTTCGGTTAAGAAATGTTTTGCATCTGAAGTTACCAAATGCGTCGTCAGCTCAAGCTCCAACATTCTGCGACTCATATCCTCAAACTGTAGTTGATGTTACAGGAGTAACTCATCTCGTGTGTGGCCTCCATAATGTAAGGGTCTAACTTCAGCATAGTGTACAATAGGAATCATTGATATGGCCCGTCCAGCTGTGTTGAGGTGGAGATAGCAACGGTGCGGCTGGTGAGATCGGGGAAAGTGCTGTTGTAGCAAAAGGATCGTTATGCGGGTGCCGACCTGGAGCATCTCTCCGGGGTGCGGGCATGTCCTGAAAGAAAGTGATAGGCATGATGGCGCAATGGGCGTCGGTCTTCACAGGGGAAAGGAGCAACATCATCGGTTGCGGGTGCAAAAACAAACGTCTCAACCAATAGGGAGATCGTCAGGTGTAGGTACTAGGTCAGGTATAGGGGGTGCAATGACTGGTAAACCAAAAGAAATAGGGTCATGATTAAGTAAAGGTGTAGGTTTAGCAAGTGCGACATCAAGCTGACCCAGAAGGTGTAGAAGCTAACACACGAGCAGGCTCTGGGTCGTGCAACGGTGTGGTACCTTGAGCATGTGATAGTGCAACAGTCATGTCTTCGTCGTCTGCATCAGTAGTAAAAAGCTGTAATCCGGTCGTCTATAAGGCTGTAAATGTCACAGACTCAAAGGAGTCTGGAATCGAATGGGGGCTAGAATCGGAAGATAGCTTGTTAACAGGGGTCTCAAAAAGTGAAATTAGCAATAACGTTCTTGTCTAACCTTCCATCATTATGGGCGTTATCGGAAGGATCATCAATATCACGTCAATATCGTTACCAATTGTTCGTCGAGTAACCAACCTTCGGAAGGAATGTCCACGAGAGGCGCATCGTCGTGGATCGGAGCCATGGTGTGCTTACCAACGGGATGACCAGTAATGAAGTGGTCGTGGGCCGAAACATGAATGACAGAGGGATATTCGTCAAGGAATCCATCAACGAGGGTAATTCATCGCCAAAGTCTGGCAGCGCGGACGGTTTGGAAGTCGTTCTCGTCCTTGTTCAGCATGTCAGGGTTACTTTCAGTGTCTGACGTAAATATGTCCGGTGCAGGTATGGTCTCATCAAGTGTGGTCCCTTCATCTGTGGCGGTGGTCATAGGATCGTCATCACCTGGCAATTCATTCCCTCAGCAAGGTGACGTGTGTGCCGGTATATAGTAGTCATAGCATGCACATTTACAGTAATCTTTAACACTTTGTGTATTGCATATAGAGACAATTCATAATGTAATCATGTATCCACATATTCGTCCTAGTCCTCCCAGACTATCCTACCCAGCCTCTCAGACTAAACTCCCAAGTCTCTCAGACTAATCTCCCTAGTCTCTCATACTAATTCCCTGATCTCTAAGACCAACTCCCTGGTCTCTAAGACCAATCCTCCCAGTCTCTAAGACTAATTCCCTGGTCTCTAAGACCAACTCCCTGGTCTCTAAGACCAATCCTCCCAGTCTCTAAGACTAATTCCCTGGTCTCTAAGACCAATCCTCCCAGTCTCTAAGACTAATTCCCTGGTCTCTAAGATCAATCCTCCTAGTCTCTAAGACTAATTCCCTGGTCTCAAAGACCAATCCTCCCAGTCTCTAAGACTAATTCCCTGGTCTCTAAGACCAACTCCCTCGTCTCTAAGATCAATCCTCCCAGTCTCTAAGACTAATTCCCTAGTCTCTAAGACTGAATTATAAACATAAATTTGGAAATGTGTGTTTGTGCCCTTTTGTTTGTAAAAAGTTTGTTCCCTGGATCTGGACGCTTTGTGTATGCAATGAAAACATGTTGTGAAAACATTTTCGTGAGAGCCCTAATGATCGTAGTCTAGACTCAAGAAAGAATCCTAGTTCGCTACGACCGAAGCTCTGATACCAAGTTGTCACACCCAGACTTTTGCGGAAGCGTGATTACTGGTGTGACTTCTTAATACCATTGCATACGATCATAACAACACTATATGATAAAATCAGTAGATGTACATCCATTAATTTGAGTTTAAAAGTAGTACAACATAATTTTCTGAAATGTCAATACCAAATTCAAGTTACAAACCATAACATATTTTAAGGAGTTCATAAGACTCAACAAAAGATTTTAAAACAAACCCGAGTTTAGGACCACGTATCTCGTCCAGGATTAAGATACGTCTCCAAAGCCCTAATGACTTGGATGACATCTTTATTCACAACGCAGCTAAAAAACCTCCAACGCCTGCCAGATCCATTTACTAATTTCCTTAAATACATGTAGTTTTGAAAAATCAACATAAAGTTGAGCGAGTTCATGTAAAAGTGAGTATGTATAACCCTTTGTAATTTGTCTGTATGTATGAAAATCCCTGGTATGTAGCAATTAAGGAAAAAGAGATCACCATTGGGTTGCAAAGCCAATGATATGTGTGAAGTGATGCAGGAAGACTCAAACCTAGCGGATTTGTGCGTCGGGCACTTAGTCACCACCTGGTCCACTCAGCGGGCGCAGGAGTGGGA